>SRPZ01000110.1:0-77500 GCA_018360255.1 Claviceps maximensis
CCCCCCCCCCCCCCCCCCCCCCCTTAACCTACTTTCTCTGAGCAAAGGCGTTTTCGGTAGGAGTTGGGAAAGCACGTTTTTTTTTTTTACAAATTTCTGCCTGCAGTTTGTCGGCACTTTTTACTTTATTTGCTTTAGAAATATGGTCTCTGACTAGTCTGCTGTGTCTGCGTCGGGCCTACTAATATGTGAATGTCAATTTATAAATGAAGGAAATAACCTGACTGCGATGGTTGCACGGAGAGAAATAGTGCTACCACTCATATAGCATGCTTACGTACCTAGTCATGCATGCATTTATGCGTTTGTTCGTTAATGTATTCATTCATTCATGCATCCATCCATTCATTCATTCATTCATTCATGTCGTTCATCGTGATCCCGAGCCAGACCAACGTTGAAGCCAGTCTGAATGTGCCGGGTAGGCCAAAAGTTTTCGTGGTGCCTCAAGAGCACTCCTGCCGCCGCCGACGCCAGCGCCAGCGGAGCAGGTGCGTCATGGTGGGTCGGGTGGATCTAGTGGAGCTCCCACGCACGCTCCAGACCAGACATGACCTTGATGGAAGCTGGCTGGCAGCTTCCAATGTCTGGTCTGCTGGTCTGTTGGTGCGCACGCATGTGTCTGGCGCTGCCCCGCCATCCAGTCAGAAGCCGGCTCGCGACTTGCTGGACCAGACCAGACAGGAATTTGTCTCAACCAGCTGGGAGTCACACTTTCTGCCCCTCCTTCCTGTCGAACCCGCACATCAGCCCACGCTGGGAAAATAATTTCTCAGCAAATCTGTATTCTGTACTGCGGTTCCTCTTTGCTGTTCTCCCGCAGTGAGCTCGTCCACACCCCGCTCCCGCCAGCGCACACGCCAGCGTCCACTCGAGAAGAACAGATAGAAGAAAAGAAGAGAAAAGAAAAGAAAAGACAAGAAGAGAAAAGGACAGAAAAGAAGACAAGAGATTAGAAACGAAAGCCCACAATGGCCGACAACCCTCCGCCGCCACCTGCCCCCCAGCCCGAAGCTGCGGCCACGAAGCCCATTGACGATGCTGCAGCAGCAGCAGCAGCTGGCGGCGCAGAAGACGAGGCAGGACCCTCAAAAAAGGCTTTGAAAAAGGCCGAGGCAAAGGCCAAGAAGGAGGCCGAGAAGGCGAAGCGAGCGGCCGAACACCAGGCCAAACAAGCGGCGGCCAAGGCTGCTGCCGGCAACACGGAAGATCTCGCCAAGGACAACTATGGACCTGCTTCGCCTCAAACCAAAGTCTCGGCCGAGAGGCTCCATCTCCGGGATGTGAACGAGTCGCATCTCGGCAAGACGTTCAAGGTCAGAGGGTGGATTCAGAATTCACGAATGCAAGGCGCCAAGATGGCCTTTATCGAGCTGCGCGAGGAGCGAGATTGGGCGATCCAGGGCGTCGTGGCCGCCAGTGCCGACGGCAAGCCCGTCTCCAAGCAAATGGTGAAATGGATCGGCGGCTTGACGCTCGAGAGCTTTGTTCTCGTCGAGGGCAGGCTGGAGAAGCCGCTGGAGCCCGTCAAGAGCGTTCGCGTGTCCACCTACGAGCTGCACATCACCAAGTGCTACTGCGTCGCGCCGGGTCCCGAGGTCCTCGGCATGGGCCTCGTGGTCGCCGGCAAGCCCGTCATGAACTTTGACGACGAAGAAGCCACCGCCGCCATCGGTGCCGCAGGCGTTGACAGCGCCGCGGCCGTGGAGGAGGCGCGAAAGGGCATCGAGGCCGCGTCGCTGGACAACGTGCCGAGTGCGAGCATGGCGACCCATCTGAACAATCCAGCCATGCACAAGCGTGCGCCTGTCCAGCAAGCCATCGCGGACGTGCGCATGGCCACGCGCAAGCTGTTTGCCGAATACCTCGACTCCAAGGGCTTCAATCAATTCGAACCCCCCTGCCTGATTGGTGCTGCGTCAGAAGGCGGCTCCAACGTCTTTGGCATGCCCTATTTCGACAAGCAGGCTTACTTGGCGCAGTCGCCTCAGTTTTACAAGCAGTTTGAGATTGCCGGTGGACGAAAGCGCGTATACTGCATCGGACCCGTCTTTCGCGCCGAAAACTCGAATACGCCGCGCCACATGACTGAGGTAAGTCTGGGACCATCCCAGACTCTTGCTGACGGCTGCGTTTTGTATTTGGGGACAAATGAGGTCATCTGACTAATATATAACTCCCAGTTCACCGGACTCGATTTGGAAATGGAAATCGAAGACGACTACGTCGAGGTTCGCGAGATGCTGGAGCACGTCTTGCTATACATCTTCCGGGGCCTTGCCACTCGATGCGCCGAGCAGATCGCCCTCATCCGAACCGTCTACCCATCAGACGAGTTCCTCCTGCCAGAGCCCGGCAAGGAAGTCCGCCTCACCTTTGCCGAGGGCCAGGCTCTACTTCGCGCCGAAGGACCGGAAGAGTACCGCAACGTGTCCGACGACGAGGACATGTCCACGCCGCAGGAGAAGGCCCTGGGAGCGCTGATCCGCCAAAAGTACAACACAGACTTCTACGTCCTGGACAAGTTTCCCGAGGGCGCCCGACCATTCTACGCCATTGAGGATGCCCAAAACCCCAAGGTGACCAACGCCTTTGACTTCTTCATGCGCGGCCAGGAAATCCTGTCCGGAGGCCAGCGTATCCATCTGCCCGAAGAACTCGAGGCACGCATCCGCAAAAAGGGCGTCGACCCCAAGAGCCCGGGCATTAAGGAGTACGTAGACGTGTTTCGAAGCGCCGGTGTGCCCCCCCACGGCGGCGGCGGTATCGGCCTCGACCGCGTCGTCGCCTGGTACTTGAACCTGCCGAGCGTGCATCTGGCGAGCTACTATCCCCGTACGCCCAAGAGACTGATGCCTTAGCTGTTTTTTTGTGTTTTTTTTTCTTTCTTTTTCTTTTGTAGGAAGAAGTCATACTATTTTACAGTCAAAACTATAGATGTTTATAGGATTTATTTTTCTGCTAAAAAAAAGAAGAAGAACGAACGAAGAAAGTACAAAAAAAACATGTCGTATAAAAATAAATTCAAGTCAAGATGAAAAAAAAAATGCACTGTATGATGTGTCTTACATACATACGCGGATACCGGATTCTGGTGATAAATGGATGCGCAGACCTTGGTAAATCCCGCGATAAAATCAAAGAATCAATGACAGAAGAGCCATTAAAGGCACTCACTTGCTGGTGTTTCTTTTCCTCATTGACAAAAAAGCCATGACGAGTCCAGCCTCGTTACCGGGATCCGGCGCGGCGCGTACAAAGTCTACCCCCTTTTCATTCACGATTGAAACATGTCAGGCCTCGCCAGGGGAGTCGCGCGAATCAGGTCGTGCGGTCAGAAATCAATTTAATAAGCAGGGATCTCGGTACGTATGAGAAGGTGTTTTGATGAATACCTTTGTGTCGGGGCTTAGCATGTCTCGTTCGATATACCTACCTGGGTATGTCGTCGACGACAGAGGCGTTGAAGTGCGTGGCGGAATGTTCCGGATTACCTGAAGGGACTGTGCCTTGTGTTGCACAGATGGATAGGGTGGCTCTGATCCGCCTAGCCCGTTACTGCGATGTGACCGCATTTTTCATCTTTAATCTTTCGTGCAGTTCCTTGCTGTAGGACAGCGGGGCGGGAGAGTATCAGCTATGCAGATACCTGGTCGGTTTTGACTCTTTGTATGTTCACGCACACGGTATCCAGCGAGGCTGGGGATAGCCTCGAATGTCAGGCAGCGTCCCGAAGATGGCTGGCTTATATAAACCCTGTGGATAGATCATTCCCTACGGGATCCAGGGATTTCATTGGAATCGTGCTGCTTTGATATCTCTATAATCATAATAAGGGGCTGTCAAGGAGAGTAATGGTTGGCTGGAGCCTAGCGAGCACTCCCCCCCCCGACAACGTTTGAAAACAGCATCCAGCACGAATATTACTCGGAAAATATGGCTTCTGCAAGCCATAACCACCCATCGTCACGTTAGATATTCCATGCTTCCATATTTCCTTGCTCTGCTCATGGCGCCGCCAAAACGCACAAGACAGCAAGAAGCCACACACTCGCGCAAGGATCTGTCTGAAGAGCCTCCAGCAAAGAAGAAGCTCAAGACAGGCCACAGTCCTCAAGTCGACGCTTCGCCTCTAGACTGTTGGACTTGGACACCTCATCCCCCCCAGTTCTGGGATGGACTGTCCAAGGTTTGGCTGACGCGCGGGGCCTTGGAGGAGTTTGACCGCCGCACAAGGCCCCCAACTCGTCAACTTCCGACAACTCTCGTGCCAAACACTGCAAAAAGAAACGTCCACCGCGGGGATCTCCTGCGATTCGCGAGACGCGGCGGGCCGGACTTGTCTGGCCTTAGAGGAGTGCGTACCTTGTATACTCCAGCCTTATATGCACTGACGATGAAGATAGTTTCCTCGCGCGGCTGATCCCCCTCCAGTTCCTGTTGTTATGAGCCAAACCGAGTTCTCGCACTATATCGACGGCGGCAATCGGGTGAAAAATCCAGTTTCAAGCCGGCCTGCAACGGTTCTGACCAGGACGACGAAGACGACACCATATAGTCTTAATTTCGCACAGCATCTTGTGGACCACAGAGTAAAACCCTTGTGCACCTCAGTTGTGCCGAATCTGGACGAAATTATATCAACACTCGACAGGTCCCGGAAATCACTCTCGCCGTCACAGTTCTCGGATGCCGCATTTGTGGCGTTCCAAAACAATAGCATGCTAGCCAAAGATAAAACAGACGTCATGGCCGATGTGCTGCCAGCCATTCTCGGTCCCAGCCATGATAGTCACCCGCTTGCGAGAAACGCGGCGTTTGGCAATCTTGAGGCCCTCACCGACGGAACCATTACTCCTGTGAAGCCGGACATCTACTATGGGGCTCTGTCGCAGCAGTTGATCAAGTCTGTCCGTGACGAGATCGGACATCACATTATGCCGTCGACTACGCACGACAGACCATTGGCACCGAATTTCTTCGTGGAAATTGAAGACCCCGATGGGAGCGCGGCTGTAGCCATGCGACAGGCCAATTATGACGGCGCAGTGGGCGCCCGTGCAATGCAAAGCCTGCATAATTACCGTCGAGATCCTTCAGAGTACGATGGACATGCTCATACCTTCACCTCTATCTACCACGACGGCTCGCTCAAGCTGTACGCCCATCGCGTGACGGCACCGGCGGATGTTGGGGGCCGGCCTATGTACCACATGACACAGCTCAGGGCGTACGCCATGACGAATGACCGCACCTCCTTTGCCGAGGGTGCTAGTGCTTTCAGGAATGCACGGGATTTTGCGAAGCAGAAACGCGACCTGTTCATCCGGATTGCAAATAGCAGAGCATCGCAAAGAGCCAACGCGGCTGCTCAAGACGGCTTGTCACTCACAGAGCAGTCGAATGCGGACGAGAGTGCAGATGAGTTTGTTGATTGCGAAGAGCCTTCTTCACCGCGCACCTCCAATGAGCCCTCGCCTGGAACGACTGACCTTGATGGCTACAGCCGGTCTGCTGTGCTCCGCCAGCTCGGTTGCATCTCGACGACTTCAACATGCAACTTGACGCCGGACTTTGCTGTCAACAGCGCGAAGAAGCAGAGGCCACATCAAGGTCCTGATTCATAGGTCGTCACCAGAAGCCGCCCATTTGAGAGATTTGCCTACGCCGCGGAGCTCAACATCCAGACAAAGAGCTGAACACATGCGATAAGGTGTGATGAGGGTCAGGAATTAACCATCACTCTTGCGATGCTCTTGGTCTGGCGGGAGGGAAGTCTCCATATCATTTGTCATGGGGGTTACTGGATCGGAGAGGGTGTATGATCTGTCATTGCACAGCACGTTTTGTGGTTCATCAGCACTTTCTGAGCCTCGGCGCGGCGCTCTGAATCCTGGTCATAGCTCCGTGAGAGATGAGTGATGATCTTTGACAGCCACGAGTATCGTAACGGTCTTGTGATGGCAATGATGCGAGAAAATGTTATCACAGAGGCCTAGGATGGAACTTGGCACGGGCTGCCGCCGGGTGCGTTGCGCGCAGCTAACCCAAGGTAAGTTAGTGGGTAGGCGGGTGAGTAGGCAGGTGGGTTACCATGCAGATGCAGATGCCGACGTACGCTAGTAGTTTTTAGTTCTTGTCTTATCCTATGACTTGAGACATACATACCGTGGGAAGGGGGGGGAGGGGGGTTGTTGAGGGCGCTGCTTCTCTCCTATTCTATAGGATTTCCAAAATTAGACTGGGTATAATGATGCATGTACATGTACATGTACGCATGTACGCATATACACGTTATACACAGCGTTCTGCATCTACCTAGATACAGATAGGTACCTTGTGTGTGTGTATAACGCGGGCAGTTCTCGTGTTCTCGTTCTCGTCCACGGCCCAACACTAGACGCGGGGCTCGATCGGACCGGTCTGAACGTGGAGGGTCGGGATCGGGCCGGAGAGCTAGACACAGAAAGGGCACGCCAGGATAGAGGATGGACCGAGACCGGGACGGCCGGGACGGGACGGGGGTTGCCTGTGTGCCGTTGTTTGTGATGACGAGTAGCAGAAGGATTGGGACGAGGGAGGACAAGAACGGTGTTGGATGCCGGAGTCGTTTATCCACTGTCACCCCCCCTTTCGCCATGTAGCTCATTGTGTTTTGTAGTGACCGCGCCTTGCTGGCGATGCTGCTGTTCGGAAGGACTCCAGATGCGTCGTCCATGCTCGCATGCCTGACGGGAGACCAGACGGTTTGTGGCAGGCAGCGAGGTGTCGACATGTCGTCAAGTGTCGTCAACTGCTGCATGGCATCGATGGTGCATCCCCGCTTGCAACGCAGTGGAAGTGGGGACGAGCGGCATGTCCTCGATGCTGTCGGGGCTGGTGCGTTCTGATTGGCCGGCGAGCGGCGTCGTGGAGGGCCATCCCTGTCGCATCATTCACATGCATGTTGCATGGCCCCGACTCGAGTGACTCTTTGGCTCGATAGCTGACACATGGGGCGGAGCATGGAGCAAAGATGGAGGGAACATGACATGGAGCCTCACGGGTTGCCCCTCACCAGACCACAGATCAGACTTCAAATGTACACAATGTAACCCGCAAGCAATATGTACTTAGCCCACCCGTGGCCGCTTTCCGCTCCCGTCCAATCTTTAATCATCTTTGACAGACGAGCTCGCCCAGACCAAACCAAACCAAACCAAACCACGTTCCTCGTCTCCGTCTCGCTTTGTCTGTGTGCGCCTCTCGGGCTCAACTGCCAGCTTGCCGCCCTCAGAAGCCTGGTTCGTCGTCTCGTCCCTCAATGCGCTGGGGCATTCAGGAGGGCTTCTCTCACAGACTTCGCGACTGATTCGATTCGATTTGCCTCGCCGCTACTCGCCTGCTCGCCTGCTCGCCTCCTCGCCCGCCCGTCATGGACTATTCCGCGCAGTATCAGTTTGCGGGTGGCCATCCGTACCACCCCTTCGTGTCCATTCCCCCGCTGACGCCATCCCACTCGCAATCCACGTTGGATGAGTTCAGCACCAACAACACATCCCCTCCTGTGAGTTTCGTCCGTATTGGCCATCTGCCATCTTAGTTTTGCCAAGCATCATTTTGCTGTGCTGTTCCTACTCCCACTCCTCTTTTCTATTCCCCCCCCTCTTTTCTTCGACGATTTGGCTTGCTCCATCTCGGCTGGTGTGAGATGGGCGCGTTGGCAATCAAATACCACTCGCCCATTGCGCGGAGCTGACGTCTTCGTCATCAGGATGCGTTTGAAACTCTTCCCATCCAGTCAGAGTACTTCCAAGGCTTCAACTACAGCCAGACGTTTCCTGATCCCTCTCAACTCCAACACCACGGCTTTTCGAGTCCCCCTACGCCACCGGATCCTACCCACTTCACTACCACCCAACCAGTAGCTGCCCACAATGTTGCGCAAGACCGGATTCACATCCAACGCAATACTCCTGCCATGATCGCCCAAACTCACAGTCACTCAGCTGGACCAGAGGCCGATGCTGGTCCTGAGGATTCCAGCCAGTTCCGGGGTGGTAGTGACGACGACGAGTCACTTACACCTGCTCAGTCACGACGCAAGGCTCAGAATCGAGCTGCGTAAGTCCCTCTTTCTCGTCTTGCCATATTATTCTTCGATCCGTCCACGTCTCCGCGCTGACTGGCCTTTTTCTTTCGTCCCTTCCTCAGACAACGCGCCTTTCGGGAACGCAAAGAGAAACATGTCAAGGACCTCGAGGCAAAGCTTGCCGACTTGGGGGCCGCGCGACAACAAGCCGCCGTCGAGAACGAACGACTAAAGAGGGATCTGCAAAAGATTTCGACCGAAAACGAGATTCTGCGCGCCACGTCATCCTTTAGCAATACCAGACCCTCATCGTCCTACTCCCCCGAACTCACTACCACCGGTCCGATGAATTACAAGCCGACCGATTTCTATTCCAACGTTCTTCAGAACCATCAGAACAAGGTTCCCTCACACCGCATCGTCACGTCGGTCGACGGTGAGCGACTACTCGCCGCCGGCGCCGCGTGGGACTTCATCATAAACCATGACCTCTACAAAAAGGGGTTGGTAGATGTCGAGGACGTGAGCGAGCGGCTCAAGACATGCGCCCTTTGTGACGGGCAAGGGCCTGTATTTTCGGAGCAGGCCATCATACATGCCATGGAGCAGAGCGTAACGAGCGGCTCGGATGACCTCTTATAGTCATTGATTGAAGGGCTGAAGGGGGTAAGCTTCAGGTACTGTGAGTGCGCGACTCGCGATTCATGGTATGTGTCGAGATATCATAGACAGCCACACATTGATGTCTTTTGGGGGGGCCTGTTTGAATGATTTTTTTTTTTAATTTTCAGGTGGATAAAGCTTGGAAGAGATGTGATGGCGTTTTCAGCGAAATCATATGATATTTCCGGCGAGTTGATTTTTTTCGTCCTTTTTCGTCTTCTTTTATTCATATTCTTCTATTCAAACCACGCTTGATGCAAAACTGAGCTCGCCAAACCCGCACAAATCCAACACCAGGAACACACGTCACGTCACGCTAACAACACCTCGCAACGAAAAAAGTCTCGAGTCCCAATCGCCATTTACCTATTCGAACCAGGCACGCACGTACAATGGATTCCGGAAAAAAAAATCGAAAAAATCGAAACTCCTCACACTAAAATCCCATGCCCTAACTGTTCTCGAAGGGTTTCCCTGAAGACCACTTGTAAAGACCAATCTTTTCACACGCCGCGGGTCGGCATCTCCTTTCCACACGGCTTTGTTGTATCGCTTCCCTCTAACCACAACAAAGTTCGAGATGCGGAAAAGAACAGATATTTTTCCCCCCCAAAAAAAAAACAAATTTTATGGCATGAGCAGCATGGGTTATTTACTGCTTGTACCTCCTTTTGTTCTTTAGACTAGCTAGCTTTTCTATTCTTGGCCCGCCCTCTAAGGGGTAAGGGCCGTGGGGGGGCCGAGGAATCCTGAATAAGTGAGTGTATGCAGTCCACTGTCTGCAATACGATTGAAAAGACAAGCATGGTGACCCTGTTTTCCAGAAAAACAATAACACAACTATGATGTGTTTTTATCTTACTACTAAGTTTCTTTTTATTTATTGTCTTTCTCTTTCTGATTCTTCTTCTCTTCTAGTTTTGCTCTTTCTTTCTTTTTCTCTTTCTCGCTTTTCTTTCTTTTCTTGCTTCCTTGCGCATGGAATGGCATGTCATTCCAGCTGTCTACCAGTCCATGTATCATTGTCCTTTAAGCATTTCCTTGACCCCGTCTGGGGGGAGGGGGGGATATGTATTTCAATTTGGTCGGGTGATTCCAGGTCTATTTAATAATATTAGGGAGATCGCTTGCATTTGTTTGCCCTCCAGCGTCAAACTCATGGGCGCGCAGACAAGAAACGACTTCAATCATGATTCAATACTCGCATCCCACTTCCCGCATCTGTAAGACTGCTAACGAATACTCCGTGCCGGAAAACGCCTATAAGAGGACGGAATTTGGATAAAAAAAAAAGAAACATCGCTCTGTAAATCAAAATCCACGTCCTTCGCGATGCCTCATTTGAACTTCGAAGACGTACTTTGCAATTCGAGCACCCATCTCCAGATCAACAGGACTCGCCATTGGAACTCTGTTACCCTCTCCAAACGCAGCAACGCATAACTCGTAAATCCATGCTCATAACGTTCATCCCTCCCGTCTTTTAATCCATTAATACATATATGAATGCTGTCTAATTTGCTGTTGTGTCGTCCTTGCTCTGAATTTTCCGAGGGTTTGGACTATTAGCCCACGGGTCTGCTCGACAGCCACATTTCAAGGCTCATTAGGGAAATCTTGATTTCTTATCCTTCTTTTGATCTTTATCTCTGTTGTTCTTCGAAATTTTCCAATTGGCAGAGTTTTTGATGCTGCAGTGCTGGCACCTAGTGAATCTTTTCACCATTGGCTTTGGGAGCCGCCTTATGTGGGTGCTTGATGGTAAGACACCAGATATCCAGGAAGTCGCAAATCGAAACGATGACGTCAACAACAAAGCTTCCATACACACCCAAGGCCAAGCCGAGCATGAGAAAACTATAAGAAACCTGATATTCGCCATTGCCAAGAGCACTAGGCCATCCAATACCGAATCGCTCGAGGCAGATGGGGGCCAGGGAGTCGACAACTCCAAAGGCCAGAGGTACAACCAGCACGTTCCAGTATGGGAAGGGCAACTTGACCAAATGAGCTGTAATCATCTGGCCGACACTATATGCGTTGACAATGCCAGCAAAAAACACAAAGGGCACCAAATGATGGTACAGGATGATGGGCTGCAGGTAAAGGTACATCGCAACCAGGGTCGAGATGCCAAAGAATGGCAGCAGGCCAAGGAGAGCTCCTCTGGAACGATCCCCGCGATCGTGACGAACTCGGATGACGTTGAATGAGGACTCCACGGTATTGAGGACAAGGACGAAGACGCCTTGAACTATATACCACTCAGTGAAGGACAGGTTGTAGACAAGCTTCGGTATGCCAAGGTTTTGGGGCATGCCAAGGGTCTGGAACATGCTCTGCTGCCAAATGTGGGCTCCGCCAAGGAAGCCAGTCAGGGCGTAGACCAAGACCAAGATCAGAACTCCTTCCACGGGACCGTTGACGACGCCGAGAGTCAGGGTTTTTGTGTGGTATTCATCCCAGGTTTGGACGTAAAATGTAAGAAGTGCTACAAGGCCGCCACGGGGTTCCGTTAGTCGAGTGGTCTTTGCTCAGGCTATATATATGTATATATATATTATACTTGAAAAAAAAAGACCCAACTGGGCCACGGTAACAACATACAGGCGAATAAAGTCGCAGCCGTCTTCCATCCCTGTCCCATGTTTTGAGAACCGGCAAAGATGAGACATTCGAGACTGGTATTAAGCGCGTCGACGCCGTGGTCGAAAAGTTCGCCGAGGGGACCGGATTGTTTGGTACGACGTCTGCAAGTTGATGGTTAGCCTCTGATGTCATGATGAGGCGGGCAGGCGCTGCGAATTCAGAACAAGTTGACATGGCTCCGGCCGACAGGGTTTTTGCTGCCAGAACGCGGCCATCGAGCGCCATGATTTAATCCGTCAATATGTACTCACGCTTGGGCGCCATCGACAGCATCGAAAGTCTGGTAGAGGAAGAGGCCGACGGCCCAGCTGTAGTAGACCCACGGAGGGCAATCCTTATCGAGAGTCGGATTGTACCACAGCAAAGTCAAGACATTGATGACAATAAACAGGAAACCCGTCAATGTAATCAAATTGGGTGCCATACTCATGGGGAACAGTTTGATAACGAAGTTGTTGTAAAACGGCTTTAGGATGTATTTGGACGTCAGAGACCGGTCAACGGCGGAGTACTTGTACTCCTTGAGCGCCGGAAGCTGATTGTGTCGTAGGTAGACCATGATGGACCACGAGGAAGAGAGGAGCTATAAGCAGGAGGGCGTAAGCAACAGGCATGCAACTTGTAGAATCGAGTTTCAAGGCTTACCAGTGAGGCGGGCCGTTCTGTCTTTCTGTAGGCTTCGGTTTGGACCGTCGAGGTGGCAAGCCGGAGAACAAAAAAAGGAAATCTTCGGAGTCGATTAATTTAATGCACGCACTCGCACACGCAAGAAAGAGAGCAGAGGAAAGCAGGAGGCAGCACGGCAACGCCACGCCACGCAAACAAGCAAACTGCGACACGAAAACAATGGGAAGGGTACTCGGCGCTTTGGCCGGAGGCGCGGTCGCCAAGTTTGAGGACTGTAGGCAGGCCGAAGCAGGGACAGAAGAGATGCTGTAGATGGCGGGTTGTGGGAGTCGACGGATTGGAGACGAGGCACGAGCATGGGCGCCTGGTATCCTCAAGCTTTTCCCCTCCCCTCTCGTGTCGCGTGGGGCCTTGGCGTATGGGGAGAGCCACGCGAACGTCTGCGACTGCGACTGCGACTGCGTCTGCACCCACCCGGAGAGGACAGAGAACAGGGGACCGAGGACGGAGGCCGAGCAGAGAAACGCTTTTTTTGTTGTTGGTCACTCCTGCCTCTGACGTCCCAACGGCAGTGCAATGGAATTTCAATGTTTCCACATACAGACAACTTCGTGAGAGATGCCTTTTCATTATTCTTCGGCCCCAGCCAGACCTTACCCTAGATTTAGGGAAGTAATCTCACCAAGTAGAAAAAGTACCAAGGCATATCAACGACGCCACCTCGCTTACCCTCACCACACAACATTGATGGCAGATCATTTCGCGTCGCTCCTTGCATGTTGAGACTTGACACTACTACCCCCCAGGTAGATAGTGTATCATGTCGCGACATGTGGTCTCAAATCATGTATTGACGGCCTCGTCAGCGTGGGCACTTCCCGTGGGCACTTCCCGTGGGCACTGAGCACGTCCGCTTTCGCAAACAGTTTCTGCGTCATGATGCTAGAGACATCCTCTAATTCGAGCCTGTTCGTCGGCATTCCTCCGAACTGTATAAATGTAGAAACGCAATATCTGCATCTACATTGATCCACTATTACCCCGCCTTGAGCACCCATGACGACCATCGCGCGAGGTAAATGCCGCATGCCAGGCAAGTTCATATACAAATACATCCAAAGATGCAAAAGAAGGTATTTATACATACATACATACATACATACACACACACATATATATATGTATATGTACTTATATTTACATGCTGTATATACTGTATTGCGCATACCAGTGCGCACATCTATACTTTTGTATAAAAAATCATGCCCCATATATGCAAGCCTTATCATGCAACATGGCACTCCCCAGTATCAATGCATCTGGGCGCTCCTCCTCCTCTATATGTCCCATTTTATGCCGAACCAATGGATGACTCAAATCCCATATCCATATCCATGCTCTTGATCTTTCTTGTCTTCAGTCGTGCCGTCCCCCTTCTTTCTCTTCTGCGTGGCCCTCGGGCGTTTGCAAAGCTTCTGGCCCGGTAATGAACTCATCCCACTTTTCGTTGACTGGCTTGTCACGGGACACGAATCGCACGCGAATTCTCCTCACACCACGCACCTTGCTTCCAATCTGTGTGCGCAAGGCGTCCTCGAGATCCTTCACGTCGTTTATCGTCCATGCTCCAGGCACGGCCAGCTCGACATCTACCAGGTAATTTTGGCCAGACTTGATGCCGCTAATGTCACGTAGCTCTGCCTCGTGACCTGCGCTCACATTGGCCAGTGCCCGGTGTGCTTGCATTCTGACCGACTTCGTCACCTCGTTGTCAAGACTACGGTCGGCCAACTCGTACAAGGCTTCTCTAGTGTTTGCGTATCCTGCGTTGATGACCATGACAGAAATGAGAAGCCCGCCCACGGGATCTAACCAGGCAGCGTGGTCAAAGATATTGGCCCCGAGAATAGCAGCAAGAGTGACAATACCCGTCAGGCTATCGACTCGGTGATGCACCGCGTTTGACGCCAAAATGGACGACTTGCGTACCCGGGCAATTTTCATCGCTAAGAACAGAGCATCAGTTACGGGGTCGTCCGGACTTAGTTGAAAGGAGAAGAGAGAGAGAGAGAGGGAAAACAGATGAAGAAAACGTCATGACGTACTCGCATGATACAGCCATTCCTTGATTAAAATGGTACCAGCGGCTAACCACACAGCGTGGATACTTGGAATGCCCAGGTCGGCAGGACTATGGGAATGGCTGTGGCCATGACCAACATGCTCAAAGATGTGATGTGCTCCTTCGGGGTTGAAGTGGCCATACAAACTGATGCCGCTCTCCCAGCCCATATATAAGCCGCCAACCAGTAGCATGCCTGACACACCGAGTGATCCCAAGCTTTCTACCTTGCCAAACCCCATGGGAAAACGATTGCTAGGTGGCTTCAAGCTCCATGAGATTGTCAACAAAGTCAGTACATCAGAGGCTAGATCCGCAAGACTATGCCAAGCGTCCGCTATCATAGCTCTCGAATTGAAAGCCCATCCGCCGATGAATTTTGCAATGGCCATTCCCAGGTTGGACAAGAGGCCAAGGCGAGTGATGCGTACTCCTGGGTCGCTCGTATTGGCCGAGGTGAGATATGTGTTGTCGTGATGATGGTGATGATGTCCAAAAACAGAGTGACTGTGACTGTGGCTATGACTGTGATCATGGTCATGGTCGCCGTGCTCACGAGTCTGCTTAAGCGAAGACCCCATGATTGCGGGTAGTGTAGCGATACGACTGCGGACAGGCGCCAGATGAAGGACGCAACGGGCAGTTGCGAAGCTGGAGGCGGGATCGGGCGTGGATGATGAGGACGACGAGGACGACGAGGAAGACGAGAACGACGAGGCGAGTCGGGAGAGTGACTGGGACTGGGGGCGCCTGTACACGGCAGCAGATGAGAAGCAAGCGTGGGCGGGCAAGCACGCCGTCGACAAAGGGAGACACGGCGTTGAATGTAAACCCTGGAGTTTGCGGCGCGCCAATAAGAGAGACAGCGAGGGCGACTGCGAAAGTTGCATATGTCGTAGGAGCGGCCCTCGTGCAGATTGATGTTGATGTGTCCTCAAGAGGACCAAGCGGCAGTCGCTTATACAACCAGCATTCGAGCCTGCAGTCGGGAAGGCGCGGCTATGGGTGTTGAAGCGGCTCCCGTATTTGGCACATGCAGGGTGGTGGTGCAGGCCGTTGCTGCTGGTGCTGGTGCTGGTGCTGGTGCTGGTGCTGGTGCTGGTGCTGGTGGGGACACGCCCGAGGCTCGTGCAACGGCTATTGGCGGACCGGGACACGCCGCGCGCTGTCGGGCCAGCCGCGCACCGCGCGGCGAGGCGGGTGGAGTGCAGCACCTGAGCAGACGACATTGATGCAAACCATTCAGCAGACCTTGCAGAGTGTCCAGCCGCACTTTAAAGTCAATTGGTCCGTGAGCCTGGTTCCAGTACCAAGCGTGCAGTGAGTGCAGAACCGGCCGGCGTCTCCTGAGAATGCCGGCGATCTCGGCTCCTTGCAATGGCCGTCAATCGTTGTCTTGTCGCCTGGCGTATGTCGCTGTCAGGACTGGCCGGGCATCCAGCAAGTCTCGCACGAGGCGACGGTGGGTGATCGTGGATCTCTTATCGCTTATCGCTCAGATGGCATGGAGCAGCTGCAGAGACTGAAAGAGGGATAATTCACAGGCCGCTTGTGCAGTCTCGGAAGCGCCAGTCACAAGCGCAGCGCAACAGAGATAGAGGGAGGGAGGGAGAGCAGCAGGAGGAAGAAAGGTTGTTGGTCAAGTCAAGAATGCGTCTGTAAATAGATGTCAACGTGTGTCTTCGTACGGCCGATAGGCATCTATTTACCGAGTAGGCAGTACGTACTGTGATGGATGGGGTGATGCCTTCCGCCTTCGAAATCGGAGCACATACCGCCCCGCAATTGGTCCAATCGTTGACGAGGATGAGTGGCTTCGGAGTTTCGGCGAGCTTCGACCGCTCCTGCTGCTCAATGTTGACTGGACGGGACATGAAAGCTCCAAGAAGTGCCAGGCAGGCTCCAGCCACTTCCGTTGACACATCAATCAATCGACTCCCGTCTGTCATTAGAGCTGAGAGCCTCTCTTTTTCACATCAAATTCTATCCATCGGCAGCACGGGATGCGTGGGACCAGCTTGTTGTCCGACGGACAGCCATGGCGTCCACGGTGGGGCGTTCGATGTTTGTTGTCTTGACTAGCATCAGCCAGGTCACCAGTGTCTTGGCCAACGTCTTGTCCAGCGTCATGAACTACCCACATGTTCGTGCCGTCAGAAACACAAACCAGCATACATATTCTCCTTGTCCTTGTCTCATCATCCAGTCTACCCTCTTCTCGCTTAAGCAGGCGCGCGTGTGCGTGGGTTTCTGGAATTGACGCTTTTCGCAGCTGCCTCTACATCTGCATTCCAAGCCATCGTCGCAACTTGTGTCCACACGCTCGCCACTCAATGACGCAACTCATCCCATCAGGTCTACGATAACAACACCACCTCTACGTGGTCGATTCCACCAAGCGTTTGCGACTGCTCCGTTCCTCATTTCACACAACAGGTATACAAGCAATGAACAAACCACTTATGCGCATTCCGTATACGGACATACTCACAGCCCCCACCATTATTCCCTCGACTGCCACAACCCTTCAAGGTGGTCTCTCGGCCTTGCTCAACTTTTTCCAAACCCCCCCTCCAAACGACCTCCCCAATTCGACTGTCCTCCTCACCGGAGCAGGGTTATCCGTTTCGTCCGGCCTCGCCGACTATCGTGGTGTCAAGGGCACATACAGAGTCAACAAGTCATACCGTCCCCTTTATCACTATGAATTTATAGGCAACCACGAGGCACGCAAGAGGTACTGGGCCCGTAGCTTTCTTGGCTGGTATAAACTTCACAAGGCACGCCCGAATGCAGGACACTATGCGATCAGAGACTTGGGGAGCTTGGGATTGGTCCGCAGTGTAGTTACGCAGAATGTCGATTCATTCCATTCCAAAGCTCATCCACAGATACCATGCCTAGAACTTCACGGTTATCTCAGATCTACAATCTGCACCAGTTGCAAGACAGAATTCTCTCGGGACCAATTTCAGCAAGAATTGTCGCGCCTTAATCCTCGTTGGGCAACACTCCTGCAAGAGGCCATGGCTTCTGGCGCTTTGGACACGGAAAGTACAGAGGAGCGAAGATTTAGAGGTCTAAAGGCCAATCCTGACGGCGACGTGGATTTGCCAGAAGCCCCGTACACGACTTTCAGATACCCGCCATGTCCGAAGTGCCTGTCAGATCCTCCACGTCATGCAAATGGTCAGCGACATGTGATTCGGGTCGATTCTGACGGAGCTTGGGCGATGCCAAGCACTGCTGGTGTGCTCAAACCAGCTGTTGTTATGTTCGGAGAAAGCATCGCAAGCCAAGTGAAAACCACGGCGGAAGATTGCATCGATCATTCTGGTAGGCTACTCGTTCTCGGCACGTCTCTTGCAACGTACTCGGCATGGAGATTAGCTAAACGAGCAAAAGACCGTGGCATGCCCATTGCCATAGTCAATATTGGCGGTGTGAGAGGAGAGGAGACTTTTTTTGAGGACGTGGACCCTCAGCAAGGAGGTGAAAGCGCAGTCCGCGTCGAATTGTCAACTGATGAGCTGTTGCCAGCTCTTGTTGCTCAGTTGAGAGAATCTGGTATCGGTCTTCAACATTGATCAACGATGAGAACCTCTGTCGCAAACTCGACTGCTGTCAAGGACATGTCGTCTTGATTATTGTCCATGATTATACATTGGTATACGCAATATGTATGTGGAAGAATAAAACATAGAGCGTCAAAAGAAGTTGCCAAGACTTGCCGGCTTTGACTTGGTTATGGAAGACGCTGGGCCCACATCTTCGCCAGCTTTTACATCTTCGATTGTGAGTTGCTCTGTCGCCGCTGCCTTTTCTTGCGCCTCCGGTCGTGTCGTTGTTTCTGTTCCTCGGTCGCTCGTTTGCGATCGTTGGGTACTTTCTATGGCCTTCAGCACTGCAAGGCATGGGTTAGCGCATGATTTATGTTGGGTGCGGATGACGCTTCCATGGTGCCACATACTTTCCTCCCAGTCGGCGTCCTTCTGGACTTCGTCGGCTCTGCCCAGAAGCTTTTCCACATCAACTTCCTCCCCACATTTGAGCTTTCTCAGAGCTTCTCGCAGCTGAGCTAGTCTGACTGTGGACTGTCGGTGATATCGCTCAGACTGTTTTCGCAACGCAATCATCTGAATGGACATGGAGCCGATGAACAAGAACATGATGATGAAGAACGTCGCAGGATTCCATTGCTTCGAATTCTTGTCTTTGAATTTCTGGCGGTTTTCTTTCCGAAAAGGCTTTGGGATCAGAGATCTCCAGAATCCCGCGTCGGTAATGGTCGCAGGCCCGCTGCTTGAACAGCGAATGCCACCCACGGGGTTGATTGAAGCTCTCGCTTCGACGTGCACGCGGCTGACGTATGCTGCTCGGAGCACAAATCGACGCGTCGTCATGTTGTTGGCCGCGATTTCGATTCCCGTTACCGCAACCGGCGTCTGTCGCGTTGTCTCGAGACTCTTGTCGATGGACGTTTCAGTTGTTCCGAATAACAAGCCCACACAAAATTTGTTGATGCCACAAAATCTGGGGCGCGGGTGAGGCTCACATCAGCCACAGGCGCCATGCAGCCTCGCAATCGCGCAATTAGCCGCTTCACACTGGCACACATGGCACATGCATGCAACGGTTGCCCCAGACAACGGTCCGATGGTCTGCCCCACTCACACTAGCACATCCTCCAATTCCTATCTCAGGACTAAATCTTGATGGTCGAATGGCATTGTTTTGCACTTGTTTTACCAACACATCGTCATCGCATACAGGATTGCATATTGTCTTTTTCTTTTTTTCTTTGGAGGGGGGAGTTTGGACACCACTGCATCTCTTTGCCTTACTGTTGGCGTTCTTGGTATCACGACTTTCTTACGTTGCGACGATATGATTAATACACCACTCACAGACTAATCTTCACTATGGCTTCGATACAAGCTTCTGCCGACGCCGTCAAGGCTGCCGTTGCCTCTGCCACGACTTGCACGCCGGCTACTGTCGTCTCTCTCAAGCAACTCCTTCTTGTTGAGTCGGATGTGTTTGATCCACCTGCCGCTTCCGCACCGGCTTCTTCACGTCCTACCAAATCCGCGCCCAAGTCAAAATCAAGAACCACTACAGCGTCAAAGAAAGCTGCGTCGCGCGACGAGCAACTCAGCGCGCGCGAGAGGACTGTCCTGGCCACCCACGTTATTAATTCGACTTTGAGAGCACTCACAGACGCTGCAAGACCTTCGTTCACTCCTCGAAGCCCGACCGAGAATGCTTCTTTTACAGATTCGAAGCGGGGACTGCGGCGCTCGCTTTCGACGCCTTTGTCGCCAATCCAGCCGAGAGCTTTAAATCGAGTTGCAACCTCTCCGAGCGTTGCCACGTCCAAACAGAAGTCGACGCCACCAGCACACTCGACGGGATGCCTAGCCTCGATAGAGTGCGCGCGCGCAGCATTCGCTTGCCTTCGTTCTTTGAAACCCGCAGTCCAGGATCCTCAATACGACTTCCAGGTAGAAAACGGCATGTTGGCATTTATCGGAAAACTCTTGAGTCTGAATCTCCACGATCAAGCATTGAAGGATATGAGACTGCTCAAACGTCGACTCGAGTCGGCGGTAGGGGTAGAAAACTCTAAACCAGCAAAGCCAGTGGCACCCGAGAAAACCACAGTTGCTGCAGAAATTGCAAACCTGCTCGAGTTCAAAGACGAGATTCCTCAAGCTGCGCTGCCAATCATCACCACTTTGCAGAGCCAAGTCCTCAAACTTGTCTCTGCCACGAAAAAGCCGGCTCATATCGAAGCCATACTACCTATGCTGCAGGAAAAAAACTCTAGCAGTCCAGTGATGTTGTTGCTCAAGTTGGCGGAAGGAGGAGAAAAACAGGCCCAAAAGGCTTCTCGGCAGCTGGCTTCGGTGTCTCAGACACTTCTGTCAATGCTACCAAGTATCTCCCTTCAGGAAGATGCGATAGCCATGGAATCTCGTTTGAGTCCCAGTCCACTTGTCGCTTTTGAACTGCAGTCTCTGTCTTTTCGCACCCAGCTGCGATGGTGGAAGCTAGCTGGCCATCAGGGCAACATTGACGATGACGTGTTGGTCCCCTTTAGCCGGTGTGTTCGTGCCTTGGCCAGACGGTTCAGGGCTGACGACATACTGCTATACCAAACTCTGGCCGCGTCATACGAAGCACTTAAGCATATAATTCGCCTCAACAAGCACGAGCCATCTACATCATCCAAATCACCGCTTGCGACCATATATCAAGTTCTAGGGTCCATGGCTCATGCTGCTCGGCAGTACGACGGAGCTTGCCGCTGGTTCGAAAGCCTCAAGGCGTTGCTCTGTGACGCCTCCGATTCAGCTGTCTTGATTTGCTCCGTCTCTGCTCGGATGTTGGCGTCTGCGCTCAAGAAACCCGAATTGAACTCAGCTATCGGGCGGTGCATTCGAGAAGTTACTGACAGCCTGGGTGGCAGTTTAAGTGGCACTGTTAGCGAGCTCAATGAGCTTCTTGACAGTCTCGCGGCCGTGAGACGGTCTGTTGTTGGGCTCTTGATGAGAGAATTAGACCCCAAGAGCGAATTTCCGCCACTTTGTCAAACAATCGGGACTTTGTTGAAGACCTTTATCCTGCAATACCCACGCTTTCTCCGACGATGGATGGGCACGGCACCAAGCAAAGATGCTCCAGCGAAGCAAATTCTACAGTTTGATCAACGAAGACAGGCAATCACACAGTCAATCAACCAGACGCTAGATGCAACCCTCATGGTCGTCAAATCCGAAATCACAAATGGAAAAATTGAGTGGCAGCAGATGGATGACGTTTTACAAAATTGCGCCAACCTGCTGGACTCTGTTTGTGATGCAACAACATCACCCATCAGAATGGAGCAACTCGGGACATATCATATGAAAATCTCGACTCTCTACTTCTCCAAGTTTATGGAGCTGCGAAAAATAAAAGATCGATCGAAGAATCTCAACAAGCAGCTCCTTCAATCGTTGAGTCGCTCGATTGATAGTGTGAAGGACCAGCCGTCTGTCGACAAAGAAAAGGCGCAATTATCCATGAAGCTAGAGCTATTCGCGGATCTCTGCAGAGGGGCGGGCCGAAGCGAGGACGCAGTGGGAACTCTGCGCTCGATCTGTACCAACATGGCAGAAGATGGTGTTCTTTCAGATGTTGCGATGGCTCTGACGACACTGTCTCCCTCTCTTGCGTGGGCCACGACTGAGAAAGCCGCATCACTATCGCGAACTCTACGCTCAATTGCAAAGCTAGACAAGTCGTGGAACGACTGGACCTTTTTCCTTCCCGAACAAGAGCGTGCGGCCGTGCTCGAGCATCTCATGCATCTGAGCGCGGAGCTTTCTTCCCCAGGACAGGTACTCCGCCTCCATGATCCCAGTCCCGCTGCCTTACTCCGTATATACACGACCGAAAAGTACCCCGTTCGGCGTTTTCGCGTTTTGCTTCACCTGCTCTATCAAAATATTGGACAAGACGAAGAGGTGGAAGCAATCTCAGAAAGCTTGAGTCAGGTGGCGCAACAACTTCAGAAGAAGGACAACGGGGAAGATAGTAGCCTCTCCCAATTCATCCCTCATCTACAGGCATACTACTCTTCTCTGGTGGCTTTGGTCAATCTCCAAGATGTTTTTCCCGCGTCGATCATGTGCGAAAACATCACGTCGTGGAGGTCAATGCTTGGTAACTGTCAGTCCAGAGAGGATCTGTATGCCAGGATCGACAACCCCGAGACCTTAATCGATTTCTTGCACGCTTTGAAGGATCTTGCCGACTTGCGAGGCGAAGTGCAGCTTCAAATCTCCATTCTTGAGTTGTCAATCGCCTTGTCCAAGGTCATGCCAGAACCTTCAGGCTCATCCCAAGATGGTCTTATTCTAGGTCACAGTCATTTAGCCATGCGATATATCCATATCGGCAGGTTCACCCAGGCCTCCGAAGCATTACAAGTCTCACAAGACCTTCTCAACCAACATGAAGGGACATCGCGAAGAGTCGTCGCCGACTTCTACTTATCCCAGGCTGAATATTTCGCCGGTATCGGCGGCTGGGAAGAAGCGTAAGGACAGATTCCATCTTTGCCGCCCGTCCCTTCCTTTGGGAATCCTCAGCACTAACTAATGTCTTATGGTAGTTCGGAATATATACAGAGAGCAAGCCAGATATGCGGAGATTCGTACTCGACCTGGGCCCAGTCCAAAGCCCAAGCTAACGTCACGTTGTCGATCTTGGCTCTCATTCAATCGACAGTCTCCCTGCAGACAGGTAGCATTGACGACGCTTTGTCGGCGATCAAGACCGGCGTTCGTACTCTGTCACATGATTGGGCTAAATTGGAAGCTGCAGTTTCTTCCTCGAATCCCGATTGTAGTATCGTCTCGGATACGAGCATGACCAGCACCAGTACCATCGACATGAAGACCTCTAAGCCCCCGAGAACAAACGGCCCTCGGTTTTGGAATCTGGCCGGTCCACTTCTACGCTGCTTCCTCCACATCTCGTCGGTATATGCTCATGTGGGCATGTTTCAGGAAACAGTGTACTATGCCGAAGCTGCTTACAAGATTGCAGAGAGCACCCAATCGTCGCTCTATCGCGTCCAGGTCGCAACATGGACGGGCTCAATATATCTGAAGGCTGGACGGTTACTCAAAGCGCTCGAAACTCTAGAAGGGACTCGGGACGATTTGCCCCGTGATGCTTGCTCCGCACGAGTTCAATTCGCTTGCAAGCTGGGCGAGATGTACTCAGAATTGGGCCAAGAAGAGAACGCCGACCGGTTCTTTTCCATTGCCGAAGAGACTCTGAACCTACTGAGCGGCAATAACAAAGGTCAGACCACATCGGCAATCACCTCGGTCAGAGCCAAGGCTGTGCCAGCAAGAGCCACAAGAGCAGGGAGGACGACGGTCAAGGCGACCAAAGCGAGCAAGATCTCGGCGAGTACTAGAAGTACTGCTTCTACTACGTCTTCTAGTACTGTGGCCAGAAAGGTTGCCAAACGGCCAGGAATGACCAGAACCAAGTCATCACCATCTGATGAGGGCTGTCAGCTACACAAAGACGACGTCTACCAATCGTCTCTGCTTGCCGCTGTTTTTCTGTCACGAGCCCTGGGATTCATACAGAAGAAAAACTGGGCGATGGCTTTATCCACTCTGGAGCAGGCCAAAGAGCTGCCCAAGCTCTTCGGAGCTCTGGCGCAGGAGCAAGTCATCACGGCTGCGTCCCTCATAGGCCATAGCATGGAGCAGATGATTTCCGATCCCGTCTTCTCCGTCATGCAAGATTCCACCATTTCCTTCCCCGCAGTATCTTGTGGCGTAGACAGGACGTCTCTCGACAAGAGCAGCCCCATGACATCGCCGCCTAGACGGGCACGCGCCGCCACAGGGCCGAGGACTATCAAGTGCAAAAGCGGCGGCGGTCCGGCTTTTGCTGACGCGCTGCGGCAAGCGCAGGACATCTTGATCAAGGCTCATGGGTCTACATTGTCGACTTCTGATAGTGCCATGGTGCACCGCCTGTCTACGCTGCTGCAGAATACCATCATACTCTTGTCTGCAACAACTGCTGGAAAGTCGAAGGTGGTTCTATCGTCAGCCTTTGCCACGGTGGCTGTGGATTTGGGTCGCAACATTACGTGGACACGCGAGCAAAACACGTTGAAAACGACACCGCCAAGAACAACAACAGAAGCGCTCGTCAAATCTCAGAATGACACGGCCGAGATATTCCAGGATTTATCGACATTCTACAAGACGTATGTGGATCTGCTTCCGAAAAAATGGTCCGTCATTTCTTTGTCATTGAGCGACAACGGACATGACCTGTCCATCACCAAATTGCAGGCCGGACACAGTCCATTCATCCTGCGGCTCCCGCTAGAGCGCGCCAACAGCCGTGATGCCGACTCTGAAGTGTTCAATTTCGAACATGGGCGCGAGGAACTTGTCGACATCATCAGACTTGCCAACGAGACGAGTCATTCGGCGCGAGATTTTTCTGCCAAGGGCGAAAGAAATGCGTGGTGGGCCGAGCGAGAAGCCCTGGATACAAGGCTCAAGGATTTGCTATTGACTATTGAGACGACATGGCTGGGAGGTTTCAAGGGCATCTTTTCGCAACACCAGCAACGGCCTGATCTCTTGGCCCGCTTTCAAAAGAGCTTCCAGCAAATTCTGAACGGAAGTCTTCCATCTCGGAACCGTATGCGCGGTAAAAAGAAGACAGCCAAGACTCAGGCGATCAACCTGGACCCCCGAATTTTGGACCTCTTCATAGGTCTGGGCGATCCAACGGATCCGGACTGCGACTACGACGAAGCGTTGAACGATCTGCTGTACTTTGTGGTGGACATTCTCCAGTTTCACGGGGAGAGAAATGCGTACGACGAGATAGACTTTGACGCCATGGTCGTGGAGGCGTACGATGCCCTCCGAGGGTACTACTCGGCAACCAAGTCGGGTTTGGGGTTGGAGAGAGAAGAAGACAGTCACACGATACTGGTGCTGGACAAGGCGCTGCATGCATTTCCCTGGGAATCGTTGCCCTGCATGCAGGGACTGGCGGTATCACGCGTCCCATCACTGGCTTGCCTTCGACAGCTCATGACACAATCCAATCCGAATCTGTCACCAAGCAACACGTCTGACGTTGCTCAGGATGTTCGAGATGCTGAAGAAGCCCATGATGCACGCGGTGGGCACCACGCTTCACGAAGCGCGGGAACCTACATGTTGAACCCGTCATCCGATCTTAAAAACACGCAAGACTTTTTCCAGTCATCCTTCTCCGAGACTCTGACGAGCTGGAAAGGCATCGTCAACAAACATCCCAGTGAAGCAGAGTTTGAGGAAGCCCTCTGCAAGTCGGAGATTCTATTGTACTTTGGCCACGGCAGCGGTGCGCAGTACGTCCGTGGCAAGACCATCCGGCGTCTGCCAAAGTGCAAGCCTGTCACCTTTTTGATGGGATGCAGCTCAGTCTCGCTGACAGAAGCGGGAGAGTTTGAATGCTACGGCCCGGTCTGGAATTACATGCTGGCGGGATGTCCGTCCGTGGTCGGCACGCTGTGGGACGTGACAGACCGGGACATTGATCGCTTTGCGGGGCGGACATTTGAAGAATGGGGTCTGTTCCCGCCCGGCACGTTTAGAGAGGACGAGAACAGGAAAAGGGAGGGAGGAGGCGGCAAGGGCCAGAGTAAGAGCAAGGCCAAGATGCCGACTAAACGAGAACTGGCCGGCGGAGACGACAGCAAGGATGCTGGAGACGTGGATCTCTCGGCGATGGGCGGCGACTCGGATGAGCGTCTTTGCCCATCGTCCTTATCGTTGCCCGAGGCCGTGGCCAGGGCTCGGGATGCCTGCAGGTTTAGGTATTTGAATGCTGCGGCGGTGGTGGTTTATGGTATACCGGCGTATGTCAGTCCGTCTTGGGATAGATGAAGCTCTTGTACTCTTGGATTTGGATACAAAGGGGTTCATTTTACATGTAGAGGAAGGAATGTATGGTGGGTAGGGATTGGAGGGGGTTGTTGGCGTTTGATGTTCTCAATTCTTCATTGTTATTTGTGATATGTTATCAATCTTTCATTACTTACCGCTCTCGTTATTGCGCCGGACAATCGATCGGGCAAGCGGGACGGTACAGCGCGATGGCACAGCGAAAGAGTTTAAATAGAACGGGCGAGGGTATAAATGGATTGCATATTGCTGCGTTTGCCTGGCTGTCATGGTTCACGGTTGGGTAGCTAGTAGTTGGTACAGGGAAAGAGCAACTCGGTTGATTCTAGAGATGATGATTGGGGTCCATGTCGTGTATGCGACGCGTGTTTTTTGTTCGTATTTTTAATATCATGTATCGAGTATTGTTTTGTATTCTGTTATGATGCATACGGATATTTATGTGGGCGGGATATTAATTCCTGTATGTATGGGTAGTGATGTATTCCTCTGATATTTCCTGTGATATTCCTGTGATGTACTCCTCCGACATATTCCTACGTTGATATATTCCTCTGTCATATATCTCTTCGTGATATATTCCTCTGTCATATACCTCTTCGTGACATGTATTCTATGTAACGATATAACACATATTCCTACTTGATGTTCAATTTCATGTACCTGACCGCATGATAATGCACGTTGTTACCCCCCCCCCCCCCTTTTCCCCCAACCATTTACCAACGCCAGCATAGGGAAAAAAAAACCACCAGAGCAACAGAGCAAGGATCCGAAATAGTGACATTCGTTCTCTTTTTTTTTTTTTTAAAAAAAAAAAAAACCCCTCCGAAAAAAACACTAGCATTTTAGATGTTCAGTATATTCATTGTACGAGGATGTGTATTTCGGGACATGACCATCCGTGGCTCCGGCCGAAGAGCGATGGACCGTCCAACTATCGTCTATAGTTCAGGCCTGATATGCTCAGGGAACAGGCATACCGTTACGATTACGTGAATCTTACAACGGGCCCGATAAGCAGTGGGCTTTTGCACCCGATGTACATACGCTTTACTTGTCGTGCATTCACGTCCGCGTCCCGAGTTCATAGACCCCCCTTTCTCCTGTTCCCACCCATCACCTACAATCACACACACAAACATATTAAAGTCTCAGCATTGGCCTCTGGTATGGACAACACCGTTGCCCACCCCTTGTCATCGCGCCAGACTGCCCGGAGAAACTCTGGGAAAGGATACATACATAATGTAACGCAAGAGGAATCTGACTTCCCCTCTCGTTCTCCGGTCGGGACTCGCGCAGGTCGTGCCGCTGTGATGGCGCGGTGGGTGCAGTTTGCCAAGGGCCAAATGTACTGTGCGATATGTATGCATTCATGTGTGTGTGGATGAATGCGTATGTACATTTCTGCATGTGTATATTCATATACATACCTATGTAGGCACCTCCCTACCTACCTACATACACCACTGTATGTAGGTAGGTAGGGAGTGCCTACATAGCCACTGTCTATCTGGATATGCTTTCATTTAATAGTTCCCTCGATGTAGGCACGGCAGGCAGACCAACCAGTAAGCGGCACCTGCATACCATTTTCCATTTCGGTGTACATACATACATTGTATGTATACGCTGTGCCTCGTGACATGGGTGAGAAATAAGGAAAGCGTCTTGTTTTTTTTTGGCTCCATACCTACCGAGATAGAGGTCTACCTAGACCTCTATCTCGTACCTACCTAGGTAGGTAGATGATGTACATACATATGTACATATGTATGTACATGTCTACCTCTTCTGTATGTACATGGGCACAATATAGGCCTCGCTCCACGACGCACTTATACAGGACAGTCTCTCCATCATGCCATGGGAGGGGTTCTCCGTTTCCAACTATCTGTTCTATCGTTGCCGATCGACGAGACGAGACGAGCGCGACTAACCTGTTGCGTTGCAGGGATGTTCTGGTCTGCACGTCGTTTGGTGGGAAGAGGCATCATTTGGGGGAGAGGGCGGCTCAATCAAGGTTCAGGGGGGAGGGGGGGGGACTGAAGCAAGTAGTATTGGTGTGTGTTGATTTCGGGCGCCTTATTTCTGGCGGTTGGTTGTCGAGACGCGGGCCGAGATGAGGAGCAATAACAACAAACAAGGCGGCACCGACGTGTACAGTCTACACACACAGATAAGCAGGCGGGTACATAGTGCAGATATGTATGTTACCGTTGTGTATTTATGCGCCTGTCCAAGTACCGACGTGCGTGGACAGAAATATCCAGCGAACCAAGCAGAAAGTAGAAGCCATGCAAGCAACAAACATACCGCTCCATGCAGAGACACGTATGGACTCTATGTACCTACATAGATAGATATGTATGTCGAACCTTGCGAGCACCAATCGTGTGTGCTTGTTGGACCATTCTTGCAAGGCTACGTGAAGGAGGTACCGAGACCCCCGATTCTTCGGGAGGACGTGATCCGAACCAGAGCGTCGGTTAGGGCCGGGAGAATATGGAGAGCAGAGCAGAAGAAGCATGACAGGCCAGACCATGCGCCTTTGTTTGAGCAAGTATCAGATCATCAGGTTCCGTCCAGAGCGGGCCTCTGTTCAGTATGATGGCTGCGTCACTATCTGGTGCTCCATTATCGTCATTGGCATAGCTTTTTCTTTTCCTTTTTTTTCTTCTTCTTCCCCTAACAAAAGAAAAAGGAGAAGAAAAAAGCCTCACCCCGAATTCACAGACGGAGAGACGGACATCCAGACAAGGCCCTACCCTTCCGGCGTCTGGGCCTCGCGCATGGCGTGGGGCTGAAGTGAAGGATCATCGTGTGCAGCAGCAGCGAACAGTAAGAAAAGGGGAAGAAAAAAAAAGGGGGGGGGGGGGGGGTCCAGGGTTGCAACGCTTGACTGGACCGAGCCCTGAGCGAGCAGCGACCCGTGAGCAGTACATACGAGTACGCGTGTGTGTGTGTGTGTGTGTGTGTGTGTGTGTGTGTATGGCGGCATGGAACACAGTGTGAGACACGAAAGCAGATCCGTACAAGGATGACGTGGGACGGGACAGGGTGGGGGTTTTTTCTTTCTTTCTTTTTTCTTTCTTTCTTTCTCTTTTCTTTTTCTTTTTTTTTTCTATATCTCTCTTTTTTTCCTTTTTTTTTTTTTTTTTTTTTTTTCTTTTTTTTTCCTTTTTTTTTCCTTTTTTTTTCCTTTTTTTTTCCCCTTTTTTCTACCTATCCTGCTATTTTTTTTTACCGAGTTATAATTAATACAGGTAGGAGCAGGCGAGAAGCAATCTGGTTGGCGGGGACAAGGAAGGAGTGAGGCAGCGCCAAAACAAACAGGGCCCGGTCGGCCAGGTCAGGCAGGCGCGGCGCGGCGATAATTGTATGTACGTACCAGAAAACACCGGCGTGACCACTCCTGCCGCCGTCCAAGTCGCAGTCGCGGTCGCGGTCGGTCGCAGTCGCATCTAGGGCTGGGACAAAAGTGTCGGTGCCACGTCCAAGCGCATGCCAGCCGGCCAAGCAGAGAAACTACTGTACGTACCTACCTGGCGGGCTGGCGGGCTGGCGGGCTGGCTCGCGCGCAATATTATATGTACACATCTTACATATATGTGTACGGGATATATTTTTGGCACAGCTGTGCAGTGTACATATACTCAGTAGCCCCTTTGACGGGCTTTCCCTGCACCACCGTGCCTTTTGCAAGTAATACGGCTACATATAGACATCTCTTTTGTTTGTTAGACACAGAGCTACTATGTACCTACTATCCGTCGACAACAGACCAGACAGAGCCCAGAAGAATCCACATGGCCCGCAAAGACCCACACCACTGGAGCTGGGTTAGATTCATGGGAGGCTCGCTCTTTCCTTCTGCACCGGCGCCGTCCTTCCGCGCCCTCCCCCAAAGTCCGTGTCTGCCGCCCACCGTGCATGCAGATACAGCCCCTGGCCCATACCCATACCCATGCACGTGTATGGGCACGTGCACGCGCGTCTCTGGCCCCCCGGTCCCGTCAATCCCCCGGTCCTGCTTAATGGATTCTTGCTCCGGCGGCTACGGCTGGCGGTTCAAGCGTGTGCCCCAGCAAGAAAAGAAATAAGCTGCAAATAGCATGTGCCTGCCTGCTAGACTCCTGTCGCAGCTGATTCATCATGCCTTCATGCTGTACTACGTCGTCCAACAGCGCCCAGGACAGTGAACCGCAGCCTCGGGTCGTAGATCGAGACGGGGTGATTGTAAACGGCACCGAAGGCCCCTAGCCTTGCCCTCTTTTTTATTTTTTATTTTTTATTTTATTTTATTTTATTTTATTCGAGTTCGACACCCTAGTCGTGGCTGGACGAGGAATCCGACGAAGCTGCTTGCTGCGAGGGTTCCTGTGAAGAAGAGGTGGGGGGCAGGCTATAGGAAAGTGGTAAAATGAGCTCGTAGACTGGAATTGCAGGATCTGATGATAATGACTTACCCAGCTACCCACCAAAATACACGTACATACTGTATATACACCCACTGTATGTATTATGTATGTTGTATGTATGTATGTACATGCCGTACACAGATAGGTAGTCACTGTGTATAAGAAATCATGTTTCGGCTGGTGTTGCCTGTTTTCGCTACGTCAGTGCCACACACAAAACTGGTTGCGTGCCGAAATCACAGAAAGACATGGAGGGCTCTGGTCTGGTGCTAATTAGAAGTGCCCCCCTAAATCGAAGAAGCCGGACCCTCGACGGAGCATGCCGCCCGCCATGCTAGCGACCCCATTGCGTATGCAGGGGTCCTTTGGGTGCCGAGATGTTTCCATGTTCAATGTTCAATGTTCCTTCCCAGGTACCTGTTCACCGTCTGTACATACATAGTATGTATGGGTATACATATAGACGCGACCTTGCTTCGTTCGGCTCTCGACACGTCCGTCCCCACGCCCCCTGACCGGTTCGAGAGTGACAACCAATAGCAAGCATCACTTTGTCCGACAATGTCAATGTCCGTCTGTGTGTGGTGGTGGCAGTAATTCCAGGGTTCCTTGGAGAAGCTAGACAAGGCAACCAAGGCCTCACCGTCAACGGTCCCAAGAAAGGGTGAGGGAATAGACAACCCGAGAGTCAGTCGATCGACTCTCGTCTCATCTGTACTCAAACAAGTTACCAGTCTCGACTCTGCGTACTGGTCTCCAGGCAGGTCAAGGGTGTCTGCGTCACAGCTTGTTGGGCAATTTCATGCGTAATTCATACCCGATTATGTATATACATATGTATGTATAGGAAAGTACATGTGCATTTGTGTATGTGTATTGGCTGGAAAAAGAAAAAAGAAAAATAGAAAAAGAAAAAAAAAGACTCACCAACGCCATGGGGAAAAAAGCACCAAACTAGTGCGCAGCAAAGAGTGTCGGCTGCCATGTTTGTGCAGCTCCAGTTGGCACACACAGTCCCGGCGATGCTCAACGACCCCGGTGCGTCAGTTGATTACGCCAAACAAAGATGCTTATCACATTGCATATCCTATGGAAGATTTCCCCAGATTCTTTTAGCCAGCGCATCTGCAACATGACTAGGTACCTAGTTGAGCTTCGTGCTTTTTCAATCAGAACGCATGCAGTGGCCCCATCGCCACAATCGCTGCGGCCAATGCTATAGCATTGCTCGTTGACTTTCTTGGTTGCGTGCTACGGGCCTCCCTCTCCCGTCTGGAGACGAAGTGCATATAGTCAGTCAAGTCTAGGTAGGAGGGATCTGCCATCGTGTCTCCAACGCGGGTGGCCGAACGAGGGCTGATGCTCACTGCTCGCCATGCGTTCTACCGTATGCGGATATGTACATACTCGGCCATGCTCAGTGCCCGAATGACGTGTTTTAGCCCGTGACTTATTGTCCTTATAATCATAGCCAAAGAATCTTGTACCCGTAGACCTACTTAGTACAAACCCCCTGCCCTATCGTTCTGAGAGGGTCGTTCAAATGCCCGCTCCTCCTTTTTTCTCCCTTTTGTTATTCTTTGGCATGTCGAGTTATGTAGCATAGAGAGCAGCGTCTTTGTGAGTTGTCGGACATCTCATGCATCATCACGATTAAGTCATTGTGCCATGATTTTGTCACTGATGATGCGGCGTCGCGGGGAGGGCGGGTCGGCGTCATGAAATTGGCGCTGATCGATATAGCAACATTCCATGTAAATAAGCCTGATGGTTCGCAGTCGGTAGACATTCATCGGAAGTTCATTGCCCCGGACCTGGAACAGCAAATCTCAGCTCGGTCAGGGGTTTCAAATCTTCCGTGCCAGGAAACGAGGATTGCTAATTGCAATACTCTTGCTAGGTACAGCTCTTTGCTATCCTATTTTTATCCGGAGTGGACCACAATCAGTTATCAACTTGGCCAAGGTGGGTAAAGTGGCGGAGTCATCGTCATGATTGGGCCCGTGTGCCGACAAACATGTAATTGCTGAGTACCCAAGTCAACTTCAATGTTCGTTCACCGAGGCGAGCGTGACTCTCGAGTAAATCACCTACCGCAGCAAGTCTACCGCCTATCCTTCTACCGTGCCGAGGCAAGTCGCGTACACGAATCAAGGAGACGGGGTTCCAAGGAATCGACCATAATGAGCGGCTACTGGCGCTTTGACGACTCGAGTTCAACAGCAGCATTCTGGTAGTAGGAAACCCATTCCAATGCATCAGGGCGCTATCGACAGACTCAACCTCGTCTGGACAAGAAGACGTTCCGGTGATCAAAGGCCAATAGCTATCTCAATAAAGGCTCTTTTTTGACTGCACATGTTTTTCTGCCAAGGTATATATATGCACCTACATACATACATACATACATATGTATGTATGTGTGTATGTAGGGCAGGCATGTATGAGATAGATGACCCATGCAGCATCACAACACCACATCCGCGCGCGGGTAACCAAGTTTCAAAGCACGCACCGACGATGATCGTGCCGAGAGGAGCAATAGCTGCTCGACGGGAATTCTTGGTCGCTGGTGTTTGAGACGTGGGGCTTTTTTTCTTTTTATTTTCTTCTTCTTATTTTTTGGTGGTTTACAGTATACTCTACTGCATATCATATCGACCGCCGTGTCAATTCATGTCTTGGTGTTCGGGTAATTTGACTCTCGCGACACAAAGGAGAGAAGAAGCAATAGGAAAATTTAGACAGGACAAGGAAGGCTACGCTTAATCAATCTGGGCGTAAAATTGCTAGGCAATACGATGATGTCAGCCTGTTCGCGACTAAGCCGAATTTGTGATTGACGTCTGGTCAGCTTCTTCTCCTTTTGCTATGAGGTTAACGATGGCAGGTGGCAGGAGCGGCTAGCGCGGTGTGCCTGCAAATTTTCAAGACTTCAACGTTCCACAACAGAGCACCAGCTGGCACCAGCTGGCACTAGCTGACACTAGCTGGCACTAGCTGGCACTAGATGGCACTACTACACAGACTTACTGGACGCCTCATCGGAACTTGCCAGACTAGGCGTACAACCGACGGCGCACAACCGACGCTACAGACCAGATCCAGCTGTCCCACTATCAATCGACATGGAAAACTTGAAAAGGTTCGACTATGCTACATTCGTCCACGCGCACTCGTGTTACAGTTCGCATGTGCATTTACTTCCATGTTGTTTCCAAGTATGAAGCGGCGTTTCTTCACGCCGTCCACATCTCTCTTTGTCAGGTGCTTCATTGGCACGCACGCACATCCTCCCCCTTTGGCGTCAACATCGACTGGTGGCGGGTCTGGTCTGTCTTGGACAGACATCCTTGCCAGCGCGTGCGGGTTGGTTCGGAGCATCGCAGCGGTGGACATGTGGAAGGAAGAAGGAGCTGACGTTGAGAAAGCTCCTCCGCTGACATGGCCATGACCCCCGGCCGTCCGTCCGCATGCTAGAACCCACGACTTTCTTGTCTTGGCACGTTGTCGCTGTTCGTCAAGAAAATACATGTCGTACGTATGGACGATATCCCCCATCACCAACAGTCATCGACCCTCTCGTCCTAGTAGCGCACAAGTTTGTGACTGACGGAAGCCAGACTACCGTCGATACTGATCCGAGGTCGTTCGACGCGTCTGGCTCTCTCTGCGACGATGAGATGGTGCTGGGTTGATGCAGGAGAGGATCTGATAGGTATACATGTACTACATATGTATGTATGTACATTATGTATGCACAGACATACATATGCATGCAACCCGTCGTCGAAAGGCTGTCTCCTGACAGAGGAACGGACATCAGTAACAACCCCAGGTTTGGCAATCACGGCGTCTCGGTGGCTGACCGGGATCAGAGGACGTTTCCATCACCCACTGGAGAAGTCCCTGAGAACATGGAAGCAGGTGCTTTGTTGGGAGGCTCGGGCTGCATGTGCACATCAACACCACATCGTGACCCTGACAAGACCGCTCTTCGACCGAGGTTGAGTTCGGCCATTCACTGCGGAACTAGGCAAAGACGCGCCTGACTAGTCTATCCCACTCTTGTCAACTGAACGGCATCGCCTTTTCAAGTTTCGACAACTCCTCCGCACGGCACCCTCCTCGAAAGCCGTTTCCCGCTTGCCCTCACAAGCGTCAGGGGACCCCAGCAGATTGGACAGGTTCCACTCCAACCGACTGCTACTCCTAAACAAGTACAGCAGGATCCCGTCAAGGGGCCGGGATGCTAGTCACCGATGCAGCTTGGATACATACGGTGTTTGAAGTTTGAACATGGGAACACTGCAACCAGACCGGGCCGGCCAGGCCATGCTGCCTAACCAGACAACTTGCGACTGGAAGTCTCTGTCCGACATATTTGCGCGTTCTGGTTCGTGCTCTGTCTGCCTCTTACTATGCGGCGTCTCAGCGAAATGGCTTGCACCTCCACCAACCAGGCTAGGTCCTGGCCATCTAAGATGCTGGTTCTCCCCTCAATCTCAATGGATTTCACTTGGATGAGCATTTCCGGTCCAAGAGTCCGTTTGGCCTTTCTCTGTCAGTCAAGTTTTTCTCCCTCCCTCTCCTACTTCCAAAACTTATACTGTGTTCTGTTTAGGCCTGCGCTGCTTCAGACAACCGTCTTTTTTGTCCTGAGTCGACTCCGGCTCTCGCGCTTTTTCTGACCTCTGCAGTCGTGAGCGATGAGTGTCGCGCTCGTTGAAGTGACTGACTGATTTTTTATTATTATTATTATTATTATTTTTATTCTTTCCTTTTGAAGACTTCTCTTCTCATGGCACGAGGTACATTTACTTTTCCCAGTTAAAGCGAAATTCGGGTCCTTCACCGCCTGCTTGCCCTTGAGGCGGGCTGTTCCTTGCCGGCGGAATCATGACGATCGGCCAGCAAAGCTCCAATTCTCACCACATTCAACATGGTCAACCGCTCCTCGATTCCATCGCCTCCCATCGCATGTATCACCACGAGCAAGATGCCGGGTCTCTCAATGGGAGCTCTCCAGCCGTCTTGGAAGGAAACGCCTTCCAAGATTTTGCCTTCCCGTTTGCAGACATGGATCACACCCACATGATGAACATGCCCGACGTCTCCTTCACCAACCACATAGGTGTAGAGTTCGCCGCACAACAACCTGCATTGAGGAGCAACAGACCACCAATGACTCATCACGGTTCTGCTATGCCAGGCCAACTCAACTCAAATTTCGGATTTGACCCAAGTAGTCACGCAAGGAGCTCAGAAGTCGTCGAGGATGCCAATTTTGGAAGGATTTCTCCAACAGAGCATTCATTTGATGATGCTGGAACTGATGAATTCGGCTTGCACGAAAACGATAGAGCAGATGCTACCGATCTCGGCGGCAAAAAAGGCGACAACAAGTCCAGCGCACCTCCAGCATGGAGTGAACTCAAGACAAAGGCCGGCAAGGATCGCAAGCGTCTGCCTCTTGCATGCATTGCCTGTCGACGCAAAAAGATCCGTTGTTCCGGAGAGAAGCCTGCTTGCAAGCACTGTCTTCGATCACGCATACCTTGCGTGTACAAAGTTACAACCCGAAAGGCAGCCCCTCGCACAGATTACATGGCCATGCTTGACAAGCGACTCAGACGGATGGAGGACCGAATCATTAAAATAATACCCAAATCAGACCAAGACGCGACATCACTTGTTATCCGAGCCATTGTCAAGCCCGTGATACCCGGAACAAGCTCGGGAAACAAGTCAACTTTCAAGAAAAGAGGTGTCGAGGAAGCATTTGCCGCAGATTTAGAATCTTGGGCCAAGGCGCCGGCGAGTTCGAGAGGTCCCGATGGTGTAGACGAAAACATAGCCTTGAGAAACGATGATATCTCTGACGAAGATCTCTTGTTTCTAGAAGGAAATGATGCTTTACCTTCAAAGGAGGTCCAAGAACACTTGGCCGAAGTCTTTTTCGACAACGTCTATGGACAAGCATATCACCTTCTGCACAAGCCAAGCTATATGCGCAAAATGAGGTAAGTTCGACGAACTTTCAGCCTGACCTCTCTTCCACTTCACATTTCCACTGTTGCAGCTCGATCATAGGCTTTTTACTCACCTTTTTACTCATTTCATTTTTTTTTTTTTCGCAGAAACAACACACTGCCTCCGGTCCTTATTCTCTCTGTCTGTGCTGTTGCCGCGCGATTCGCCACTCATTCAAATGTCGTTGGGACGGACAGGCCCTTTTTACGCGGGGAAGAGTGGGCGTCCCACGCGCGCGATATTTGCACGAAGCGATACGACTGGCCGAACGTGACTGTATTGACATGTATTCTAATTCTGGGCCTTCACGAGTTTGGCACGTGTCACGGCGGACGCAGCTGGGCTCTTGGCGGCCAAGCTATACGCATGGCGTTTGCCCTTCAGCTTCACAAGGACGTCAAGCATGATACGTCCAGCTGTGGGAACAAATCCCCATTGAGCTTCATTGACCAGGAAATTCGGCGGCGCATAATGTGGGCGTGCTTTCTCATGGACCGCTTCAACTCCTCCGGATCCGATCGCCCAATGTTTATCAAAGAGGAGTCGATTCAGGTTCAGCTGCCCGTCAAGGAATCGTACTTTCAACTCGATATTCCGGTCGAGACAGAAACACTAGATGGTTCGCGAAGACAGTTGGGATCCCACAGTGACGGCCCGGAAGCATTTATCGATGACAACATGGGCGTGGCAGCATATACTATAAGAGCCATTGCAATATGGGGCCGCGTCATCACACAACTACACCACTGTGGGAAAGTCAAGAACTGTCAGGACCACACTGCTTATGAAAAGCTTGTTCAGCAAGTCGACGACCTACAGCGCACTCTTCCCAAGTCTTTACAATACTCGATTGACAATCTAAATTTGCACATGACCGAAAAGACCGCTAACCAGTTTATTTTGATGCATTTGTCCATCCAGCAAAATATTCTCTTCCTACACAAGGCGGCTTTGACCTGGCCTGCCAACAATGGAAGCAATGGAAACGAAGATACGCAATCCGACTTTCTTTCACAGGCAAGTGCGAAGACTGTTGCGGCGGCGAACAGCATTTCCGAGATTTTGAGAGACGCCGAGCAATTCAACTGCAGCGTAACAGCCCCCTTTGCGGGCTACTGTGCATTCTCTGCGACAAATATTCACATCTTGAGCATCTTCTCAGGCGACGCTGCTGCCAAGGCAGCTGCAGAAATGAATGCCGGAATCAACATCAAGTTCTTGCGAAAGATGATGCAATACTGGGGCATGTTTCATTGGATGGTTGAAAATATTCGTACTCGGTATCGGAACGCAGTAGAGATTTCAAGATCAGGCAAATCATGCACACAAGGGTCCGTGGAATGGCCAACGCTACAGTACGCGGACTGGTTCAACATATATCCTCATGGCCTCTCCGACTTTGACGTGATAGAGCCTGCCGCAAAGATCCTACGAGGAGAAAAAGGAGCGGACGCCGTAATGGAACAGAAATCTGAACTGCAGTCGGTTGAGGAGTACTTTACCAGCTTAACATCACCATCAAGCACAGAAGGCAGGACGATGTCACACGGCCCTACAAATAAGCGAAGACAGATGACGATGAAGTCGAGTGAGTCTCTGAGAAGCAGTAACGCGAACAAAAGAAAAATAAGCGATGCCAGTATGGTCTTGTCTGATGCCGGCTCGCTCAAAAACTCTGGCCGGCGCGCAACCCCAGGACAGTCATCCGCAACGGCAGGCGGCCAGACACAGACAAATGGATCTGCTTCCTCTATTAGAGAGTATAACTGTCTGACTTTATCTCACGGCCGGAATCAACCATATGCATCAATATCTCCAATAAGCCCCGGCCAGGTATCACCTTTTCATCCATCAGGTCCAGGACAGCCTCCGTTTTTCGGTCAAGATGTGCTGCAAATGAACAATATCGACCATCGAGGATCAGAAGAGCTCTCTCGTGGCATGGAATCACGCGTGTCTTTTGGCTATGGTCTATCTGGAGGACAAAACACGATGGATTCAGGTGCGCCCAGTTGGCAGGCAAAGCATATAACTGACAACAACAACAACAACAACAACAACAACCACAAGATGCTTACTCACAATCAACAAGCTGTCAAAGTAAACAGCGGACATGCACCAGCCCGCCATTTCCACAGTCAGGGTCCAATCAGCACCAATGGCCTCATCGAGGTTGACGGCAGTGATGTTTCTACAGGATGGTACCTGCCTTTCAACATGGATCCTCGAGCTAATTTTCATGATATGGATATATCCAAGGAAGGCGAAGGCGTCAGCATTGGCGCTATTGATCCTTTTAACACCATGTTTGGAGCAAACGGCATGGGACCACATCAGACAATGGACGGTTTGCGACATGCATTATAACAATGGGTGAAAGGGGGTTAATCTCTGATGAGGACGGAGCGAAACTACCCTTGGGAAATGTCCAAGGCGAGAGGAACAGAAGTAGCATAAATATGAGCCCGTGGCTATAGTGAAGACCTTTGACGTTTCGAAAGTTGGTTAACGGGCACTGCCAGCAAGGCATTCTTTTCGTTTCTCTTTCTTTTTCTTTTTCCTTTTTCTTCTTTTCCTTTTTTCCTTCTCTCTTTCTTTTCCTCCTTTGCTTCTTCTGTTTTCAAGCCAAAAAAAGAGACAGAGACAGAGACAGGGACAGGGAGAGAGAGAGAAGAGAAGAAGAAAAGGAACAAAAAAGAAAAAAAAAAGACGCGATTGAAGTGACATGCCCGGCCTTTATTGAAGCGGAGTACTTGCAGGGCCCTCAGAGCGAGTTGGCGTGGATGTGTGTTGTCCCTTTTTTTCATATACCCCCAAAATGAAATATATTATGAGAACTTTTAATACGTTGGTTCCTTCCCACCCCCCGAGCTTTTGTATATCGACTTCGATTTCGGCTTCTTGTCCTTTTACGCAGCGTTGCGTCGATTCGCGGAGTTCCGGTTATGAAATACAAACGTAATGACCATTTGACTTGACGTGTATGTTTATTTTCAAGATGCCAAGCTATACTATCAAGAATATATATATATATATATAAATGTGGGGGGGTGGGAGAATTAATAAATTGAAAAGGAAAAAGAAAAGAAAATAGTGTACACGGGACATAATGTACTGGGCCTCGTCCGCCCACATGACTGGAAACATGAAAGAGAAACCCCCGACTCTTCCACCTTTTTTTTCTTTCCTTCTTTTATACATTACGACCGCACAGTCTCTCTGAGTATATACCACCTCGTCCCGTCATTCTGACTTCCGGTCCTTCACCGCACATCATGTACTCTTGCTTTTCCCCGACTTGGACCTCTTTCTCTTCTTCTTTTTCCTCTCTCCCCCATCACCATGCTCATCAGTGTTCCTCTCCGGCGCATCCTTCATGAGGGCATCTTCCCCTCCTTCCATTACTTTCTCGAATCCATACGTGGGGCCATCCTTTTCGAATTCCCTGCCAAATATACCTCTTCGCCACTCCCTGAGTCTGGCCTTTTTCCCAAGACGCTTCTTGTCGCGGCGCTTCTTCTCTGGGTCTCGGAAGGAGGCTAGCTTCTTGAGGCCAGCAAAGTCGTTGAGGTCCTTGTCTGAGGGGGCGAGAAGGATATCTCGGGCAGTCATGCCAAAGGACTGGGGGGACGCTTCGCGGTAGCGGAAGGCCATGGGGGCTTTTGAGGAGGAGGAGGAGGAGGAAGAATTATTCTTGTTGAGCAGTTCGTGATTGGTAAGTTCGAGTTTGTAGTCCACAAGGGCTTCTAGCTTGGACCGTTGTTGACGGGCTTGCTTTTGTGATTCTAGCCTTTCGCGTTTGTGATCGCCTGATTTGCGTTTTTTGGACGGCCGGGAGTCTTCTTCTTCGTCATCGTCGTCGCCGTCTCCTGCTTCTGAGGCATCGTTGTTGCTGTTGTCCATGTCGTCTGTGAGCAAACTATCTGGCACAAGCTTTTCGACATTTTCTTCAAAGTCAGGAACAAGATCTTTGATGTCAATGTCGTCGTCCCATTTGGGTTTCTTGGGTTGCCTTCGCTTCTTTTTCTTCTGCGCGTTGTCTGCTTCCTCGTCCTGGTCATCTGAGAAGTCGGCGCCAGCTGTCCCGTCATCCTCTACGGCATAGTACTCGTCACCAAACCGTTTTCTCATTTCTTCTTCCCATTTGTCGTTCTCCCAAGCATCGTCCAAGAAGGCCATCCACTCTGCTTCTGTAAGATCCCTGCCGACGGCTCCAGCAGCCTGTTTGACTTGACGAAGCTTCTCCTCGGTTTCTTCAAGCTTCAGCTTACGCAATCGAGCTTTTTCTTCACGCCTCTGTCGCTTTTCTTCTTCTTTTCGCTCGCGTTCCAAGTCTCTTTGACGTTGCCGACCAGTTCTCTCCTCTCGCCTGACAGATCGGGCGGCAGCAAAGTCACGTGCGTATGATTTCAGCACTTCGTTGCTCTTTTCAGGATCCTCAAAGCGCAAGTTATAGGCTTGCTCGAATTCATCGGCGTTGTTGTTATCCTCACCGTCGTCTGATTCGAATGCCTTCCATCGTCCACCTTCTTCTGGGATCCATGCTCTGGCAGCGAGGAAATTGGACAGGTAGGTTTCAGGGTCTTTGTCGGCATTTTCCACATCCAGCTCGGATACCTTGATGGTTGCGGCCCTCGATGGGTGCACTCCATTATGGGTTTTGGTTGTCGTTGCCGTTGCAACTCCAGAACTGTCCCTTTTCTTCTTCTTCATGAATCCACCATCGTCGTCAGAGTCATCGGAAGTGTCTTCTCCCCTGGCAGCCTTAATCTCTGAGACAATAGATTTCTTCAAAGCATCTTGTGCCTGGTTGTAGGTCTGAGGCGCGCCCTCATCTTCTGCATCAGAGCCACCAATGTCTCCCCGTAACAACTTTTCCCTCTGATAGTCACGAAGAAAGACAGGCTTCTCTTTCTTGATTATCTCTGCATCATTCTCGTCTGGAAGTTCGATGAATTTATAATCCTTGTCGTACACGCGGGGATCTTTGTTGCGGATTGCCTGCAGGGTGGCTGATATTTGAGCATCCAGGTCTTCGGTGGCCAGAAAGCCATCTTCATCTTCTGTCTCGTTTGATGATGAGGAGTCTTTATCGGAGTCATCTTCATCATCGTTATGGCGGCCTACTGCCTCCTTGCCTTTTCCATCGGCGTTGTACTTTTCCTCTACTACACGTCTTGTCAGTTCCAACGACACAATGCGTCAAGTATGCCTAGGCTTTTGACTCACACTTTTGTCGCTCTTCGCGCTTTTTGTTGTACTCGAAGCGACGAGCATATTCCTCGTTTACCTTGAAACCGCTGTTGTCTAATTGGGCACCACCCTCATCAGAGTCCGAATCCGAGTCGCTATCGTCCATGAGATTACGCTTAGATTTCTTAGGGTTGTTGGAAGCAACTGCCTTCGCAGCACCCGACTGGCTGGGCGCCATGATGCCGCTGGGATTATGTCACGTTTTGCTGTTATTAGACGTGAGGAAAAGCGCTGCGCAATGGCAGAAGCACTTTGCAGTTGACTTTGGCTCAACAGTCGAGAATATCTAGAATCTAGAATTTTTGGCGGTGAATCTTTTTTCTGCCGCAACAAGACCAAGCAAGCCAAAGTTGGCGGGGCAGACTCGGCGCAGGCAGAACTTTGAGCCGCAAGAAGTGTGGGCGGGTGTGGCTGAACTCTGGACTCTGGACTCTGGACTCTGAACTCTCGAGGCGGTGTCGACCTCGTCATCGCTAGCTACGCCGCCATGTGTGTAGGTGTATACTTGCGAGGTACCTACACAGATGGTCAAGCTGGGTGCATGCCCAGGTAGATACCTAGTAGATCGCAGGCCTACAGGTGCGTGCAGCGTACGCCGAAGAGGTCCGAGGAGTATGTAGTCCTATCGGCGCTAACTTGATTCTTGCTTGTTGACTGGAACGAACCTGGAACGGACTGGAAGCACCAGCACCACCACCTTTCCCATCCTCCCGGTCCGGTCACGTTTGTCCCATCATTGTCATCAACCCACCACCACCACTTCGTCGTCGTCGTCGTCCCAAGGCAGCTGAAAGTCTGCTCAGTTCCTTCTGAGCGTCCGCGCCTCATCTCTATCGACTGCTCCTTTCTCTTCATACTCTGCGTGCGCCCAACCTGCCGTCATTTGTCTTGTACGCCCAACGCTCAACTACCGACAAAGAAAGAAACAAGAAACCATGGCCGACTCAAATGCTCCCAAGCCGAGCAGCAGCGTCAAGCTCGTTCTTCTTGGTGAAGCTGCCGTGGGCAAGGTACTTGCGCATTCCCTCCATGCTTTTCCCAGCCCATTGCGCATCAAATGAAATGTACATGTTTTACCAGACTGACACCGCTGCAATAGTCTTCGCTTGTCCTTAGATTCGTCAACAACGATTTTCAGGAAAATAAGGAACCTACGATCGGAGGTACGCTTGAATCCATCTCATCCGCGGTCGCCAGGATCGAGCGCAAACTTTTCTTTCACTCACCACATCATCTCCAGCCATTTCACTTGGGATGGCGCGCCGAAAGCTAATCAATGCAATGCTTCATAGCTGCCTTCCTGACGCAAAAGTGCAATCTGCCCAGCCGAACAATCAAATTTGAAATTTGGGATACTGCTGGTCAAGAGCGCTTCGCTTCTCTTGCCCCCATGTACTATCGCAATGCCCAGGCCGCTCTAGTTGTTTACGACCTTACCAAGCCGACATCGCTCATCAAAGCAAAGCACTGGGTTGCTGAGCTGCAACGGCAAGCGTCCCCAGGAATAGTCATTGCGTTGGTGGGAAACAAGCTTGATTTAGCCAGCGACTCAGTAGCGGAAGGCGAAGAGGCTGACAACGCCAATGACTCGGAAGACGCCCGCAAGGTGCCTACAGAGGAAGCGAAGGCGTATGCCGAGGAAGAGAGTCTCCTATTCTTCGAGACCAGCGCAAAAACCGGTCTTAACGTCACAGAAGTCTTTACCGCTATCGCCAATGCTATTCCTGAGACTTCGCTCAAATCAGCTAGGAGTCCTGGAGCCGCTGGGGCCGGCAGCCGGGCAGGGGAAGAGCAGCGTGTAAATTTGGGTGCAAGGGATGCTGGCGCAAAGGATGGATGCGCCTGCTAAGTAAAAAACGAGTTGATGTCCGCATTGACGGAAGCTGTGGAAGCTGTGCTTTCTTACATTCTGTGCCAGTAAAGTTCAATGTGTGGGATGCGACCGGCGTGCTAATTCTGGGATCACTTGCTCTGCTCCTTTTTCTTGTTTCTTTTATTCCTTTTTTTTTCATTTTGTTATCCTTTTCTCTTCTTCTCTTTCGTCCTGTTCTTGGGTGGTCACTATTCATATCTGTATTCAGCCTATCTCCTATTTGTTCTAATTTAGATATCTATTCAAATGCATTTTTTATTCCCACAACAATCATTTTTCTGTCGTGAGAAATAATTTATAATGAGTGAGTCTACTCTCCTTATCTCAGCTTACAAAAAGTGGTGGGGGAACTAGTTTGCTGGCTCAAGCATGCCGATCTACACCATCTTGGCGGACAATTAGGACCGCATTTGAAAAGGGAAGTGTGGATCAACGCATCAATGCATCTACCTCACCGCTCTCCGTCGGTCTACGGTTTCAAGGTGACGGATATCAAGATGATGTCTGGTCGGGAAGAAAATAGCCATCAAGGGCACAGTCTTTCTTTTTCTTTGGATACCTACTAAGTAAGTACCTAACTATTTCCTGAGTAGGCAACTAACTAGGTAGTTACCTAACTACCTAGTTAGTTGCCGACCCGAAAAATAGTAGGTACGAAGTCAAAAACTCCTCTCTGCAGCTGTACTCACACTTCGATCACGTGAGTGCGTTGGGAACTTCCATCACAGTGCAAGGCCCACTTCTTTGTGGAAGGGCTTTATCAAATCTCCTCCCGACAAAGAAAGAAAAGTCGGCGCCATAGTATTATTACTAAACCGCAGTTGGGTTTATCACGATATCCCATGTTCTGAATCAATAATAAAGCTGTGAACCACGAAGAATTGCGCCGAGCGATTAACGTCGTGTGATTTAGCGATCACCGCCCCGCCGCAATCCTCGCGAGCTGCTTATTTCTCGACCTCGATACGTTTCAGTCTCGACAACTCCATAATCCGCTTCCTCCAATGCAGACGCCGTAGACTGCTTTGATCCCTGGATGCCGACGACATGGCGACGTCCATTTCTGAAGCTCAGGCTGAGCTGATAAGGTATGTGTCTCATAGCGAGCTATCATGATGCGACAGGGAATTGGCAAAGGACAAACAAAAAAAAAGAAAGAAAAAAAAGAGAGAGAGAGAGAGAGACCTGAAGCTGACTGGATACGAAGCTCGTTGTCATCTGATGATATCCCGATCAAGTTGCGATGCGCGATATGTAGCAAGCTAGCTATCAATGCCTTTCGACTGCCTTGCTGTGAGCAGGCGATATGCGAGTCGTGTGAGTCTTTTTTTTTAAAAAAAAAAAAAAAAATACACAATCCCGTCGGGAAAACACTGGGCTCATGTAATATCGTTCTAGGTCAATCCGATCTTCCCTCCTCATGCCCTGTTTGCGAGCACTCGCCCCTCTCTGCCGAAGACTGCAATCCAAACAAATCATTGAGGACTACCATACGCGTTTTTCTTCGCACAGCTGAGAAAAAAAGGGAAGCTAGTCGTCCAAAGCCAACAACATCCACAAAATCTGTGACTTTGCCGAAACCGATGCCTGCAGAGCCACTTCCAGAACCAGCATTGGCCAATGGTGCGTTGGCAAGAACGAATGCTGATGGCCAAGGGTCTGAAGGCAAGGAAGAAACAGGAACAGCGACTACCTCAGTACCTGAAGACGCGCCAGCTGGTCATCAAGTAAGAAACTCTTGCTGAGAACTGTTTCCAATGATCCCGAACCCCATAACTGACCTCTTTCCGAAGTCCAACCCAACCCATGGCAACGAGCTAACAAAGAGGGCCGATCCACCTCCCTCGACTGCAAACATGAACAACCCAGAAGATGGAGATGGAGATGGGGCCAACACTGAAACGCTCGAGGCAAGGAACAGTGACGAGATGCGGCTGGCCCAGGCTGTCGAAGATGCTGGGGAAGGAAACGAAAATGAAAACGCAAATGGCCAAGAAAACTATGGAAGTGATGGAATAAATGGTGGATACAACAATGCTATGTTCTCAGGCTCTGGTGACTACAACCAAATGCAGATGATGATGGCTATGCAGAACGGAATGGGGCCAAGCTCATTTAGCAACTTTTCAATGATGGGTACGTATTTCACCTTTGGCCCTCCCCCCTCTCCTCCTCCCCCCCTTCTCTCTCCCTCTCCCTCTGTCTCTTTCTCTTGTGTGTGTGTGTGTATTTTCCCTTTGGTATGTAACGAAAACAGTACCCGCTAATAACGTACTTCTCATCTCCGTGTAATAGGTATGCCGGGAATGGGTATGGACCCAATGGCGATGCAAAACATGTACATGAACGGTGGCTTTCAAGGCATGGGCATGAACGGCATGGGAGGCAGTTTTGGAGGTGGATATGGGCAGGGCTCCAATATGAATGACTGGGGCGGTTCACAGTCATGGAATTTCGACCAGAATAATTACAATCAAAATGGTACCGGCATGGGCACTGGTGATTTTGGGAACTTTAACTCGGGACTCCATACAGGCTACAATCAAGGTAATTATGGTCATTTTAATGATTATCGCCGCACCAACTTCGGTCGTGGACGTGGCCGTGGCCGTGGCGCATACAATGGCTACAGCCGCGGAGGCTATCAGTACAACGCCATGTCCAACTACCAAGGTCAGGGACCAGCTCAAGGACAGTACGTGCAGCAACTACACCAACATCAACACCAACACCAAAAATCGATAGCTCAGGCTTATGTGGGACATAATCAGGACGGAACTAGTGTCAATGGCGCCGTCGAAGAAGACTTCTCAGAGCAAGCTGGAACACGCAGCGGCGTCGGTGGCGGCCTCGGAGCAGAAAGCAATCTTCAAGCTGGTGCTTCTCAGGACCAACGAAGCGAGCCATCATCGTCCAGAGATGCTCAAGGTAATGCCAGTGGATCGGGAGTCATTCAAAGTGTCTTGTCGGCTCCGGATGTGCCCATTAATGCCCCAACTGGACCCAAGGCTATGAGACAAGGCTTGCCAAACACGAGCCTTCATAATCTACGCGCGCGAGGTTACCAAGTGGACAGTGAAGCCAAACCCCAGATAAACATTGCCACATCGCAGCCAACTTTTGGGCCAAAGGTGGCTGAAGCCGGCTCGCGAAGTGACTCTCTTTGCCGTGAACAGGAGATCCAAACTGCTCATCATGATAGTAGGGAACAATCCAAGGACCACGAAAGACGTGATAGAAGTAATCTTGACAGTCAGCCGCCCAGCCGCGCTCGCTCACAATCAAGATCGCAGAGAAGCACCAGAAGTCAAAGCCGCAGCCGCAGCAGGAGCGGGAGCGGGAGCGGGAGCAGGAGCAGGGACAGAAGCAGAAGTCGAAGCAGGAGCAGGAGCGGCAGCGGAGGCGGGGGCCGGGGCGGGGGCGAGAGCGGGAGCAGGAGCAGAGACAGAAGCAGAAGTCGAAGCAGGAGCAGAAGCAGAAGTCGAACGCCTGGCCGCTCCTATAAAAGCTCCTCCCATCGAAGGAGGCGACAGCGATCCGAGTCTGTAGACCAAGGCAACTACGATGAAACGCATCGTTGCAAGAAACATCGCAGCACCAGTTACAAGAAACAATACCCTGCTGACAATGACGATGAACCGACCGAAAGCAAGCAAGTCGACCAGTCACGATCGGCGTCACCTGATCAGTCCAAGAAGACAAGTCATCGCATCCACAAGGACAGGGGCCGAGGCAGAGACCATGATGGCCGGCGTGATCGGGACAAGGACAGGTGTAAAGATGACGATCAGATCAAGTCGTCCCGATCCTCCCACCGCCACAAAGAGAAAGATAGAGATCATGACAGCAGCTCGCGTCGGCGGGATAAAGACCGCGACCGAGACCGTGACCGAGACCGAAAGGACCGCAAAGAGCGTCGTAAGGATCGGGATCGTGATCGAGATCGAGACCGTACAAGGGACAGAGGCAGAGGCAGAGACAAGGTACACATCAGCACCAGCAGAAAAACGTCGACCAGTCGCGACAGAGACAAGCCAGCCCATGGCAGCAGTATCAGTACCGATCCGCACACACTAGAGCGTGAAGCCCGCAATCGCGAACGTCTTCTCAAGGAAGCCCAGCGCATGGCTGGTCTCGCCTCCCTGGCCGGCACAAAAAGAAGTCGCGACGAACTCGGAGAGGACAGCACTACGACGAGTCGCAAGGGCAGGCGGAGCAGTCGTCGCAGCGAGGCCAGAGATGGTGTGGATGAGGAAGAACGCATGAAGAGATTAGAAGCAGAAAGGGAAGGAGGTCGCTGGGGATAAAAGAAATACTGCGATGCACTCTGTGTGCGGATATGTGCATGCGTGGATGTTTGTTTGTCTGTATGTCAGTTACGGCTTTTTCTTTTCTACTGTCTCGGGGGGGGAAGAAACCGGACCAGGACCGGGATTGGATCTGTCCGGCCAGTTATACAATAGCACATCATGTACATGCGAAGCTGAGGGAATTCCTCGGCGCATGATGTCTGGAAATCAAAAGTAAATAGTGTAAAACACGAGCAGAAAATAAAAGGCAATTCTAATGTACTGTTGTGTGCGTGTGCTGTGGTATCTTTTTTTTTTATCTTTTTTTTTGCATCTTGTTTTGCACCTTTGCTCCATTATTAAGATTCATTCAGAACGGCCTGGTGGTCGTTACTTAGTCACGGGAGAGCATCAGGGTATTTTAGCTTCTTGATATTAATATTCATGCCATTTGATTAATATATGTACGTATGTACATATGTATGTATGTATTGTATATATTCAAACAAAAAAAACACGCTTGATTCTACACGCCCATCTATCTACCCGCGTATTCCCCCAGTCCTCCTCCGCCAAGGTACCCGCCCACAGTTTCCCACAGGCCAAGGACTTTCCCATCGCGTGTACTGCGCCTTCTTGACATCGATGCGTTGGATGTATCTCTGTGGGTTCGTGCGTGATGCGTTGAGTTCACGGCGCGCATACCATGTGTCTAGGCACGTACTTGGAACGCATACGTGGTTTATCCACTCGACTTCCCCGTGGCTTCGATATTACAGGAAAATGTCTTTCAAAATGTCCTTCGTCTCGACTCCATACACAGTCCCCTTATTCCTGGCCTCGGTCTCACCCATTGCGTGGTCATGCATTCTATGTGCCGACTGCACACCGCAAACTGCCCATCCGAGAACTTGGCTTCTGCTGTCGTGTTTCACCGTGAAATACTGTCATGCTATACTAACGCCGCGCAAATGCCTGATTGCAGGAGCTGTAAAAGCAAAAATCTCCAACATGTCCGTCTCTGCGGAACATCTTTCTCACATACAGTACAAGTAAAGCACCACAATTCGACTTTTTCGTGGTGACGACTCAATGCAAAAGTCAGAATCCGCCGCAATGGCATGTTCTTTTTGTTTTGTTTTTTTTCTTGTTTTTTTTCTTGTTTTTTTCTTCTTGTTTTTTCTCCTTGTTTTTTCTTCTTATTTTTCTTTGAGTTTTTTCTCCTTTTTTTCTTATTTTTTTTCTCCTCGTCTTCCTTTTGTTTTGTACTTGAACCCCCACAATGCTCTCAATAAATGCCCTGAGTTCGATATTGGAAAGTGTCATAGCTGAGGCGGTCCAGATTAGTCTTGTCAGTCTTTTGTTTCCCATTAGGGAGTCAGTGAGCGCAACATACAGGCGAGTATAGTAGCTTCCAACAGACTTGGCAATAAGATCCGTCTCTACAAATTGCTCCGCCTCATCCGCGCTAAGGTGTAGTTGAAACCGTTGTCGCAGCGTATTGGTGACTTGAGCGACCCCGACAGCAAAGCACGGCATCTTTGAATTGCGGCCCATCATGGCCACTAGATCAATAATGTTGTCCGCCGAGCGACGTAAAGCTGCATGCAACTGTTGTGTCAGAACATTTTTCTTTTCTTCTCTTTTCTTTCGTTCTTCCTTTCTTTTTCTTTTTTTTTTTTCTTTTTTTTAGAAAGGATAAAAAACAGAGGAATTATGCTACTAGCAATGTCGTTCATGACTTCCTTACCTTGAAATGCTTGCTTGCACAAAGCTTTGTAATCTTCGTAATCCGGCGAACCCAGTCCTCCCAAAACCTGAACATACTCGTGGGTTAGCTTAAATGGAGCGGCCTCGAACCCAACAGATCCTGGCGAGTTTGAAAGCATGAATCCAAAATCAATATGGACAATGTGCCCTTCGCTGTCAATGAGAACATTGCCGTTATGTCTGTCTTTTAATTGCAAGACATATGATATAATGCTGTATGCCGCCAGCGATCTCTTAAAGGCGTCCACGCCGGCTTTGTACGGCTCACTGTCGGGTTGACCAAAAGCTTTCACAAAGTGATCTCTCAGAGTAGCGATCCGCTGTCTGGGGTTTTGTCCCGAATCTATGGACGCCAGGGTCAGACTTCGCTTCAGCGAGTGTAGAGAGACACCATTCGTAATCGTCTCAATCAGACCCGAAGACTCTCCGGTAACCAGTATGCGCATCAGCTTCACCCAGACGTTCACGCCGGCGTCTGACCAAATCTTATGGCACACGTCGATAAGCTGGCAGGCGAAGGCTTCCTGCCTCAGATCAGCCCCCGTCTTGACAATCACGCTGACGAGGTCCCAGTTCTTCATCCAGCCATAAGGAGAAGACTTGCGGATCCGTTCTTTTTTGGCTTCCCAAGCCTCGCCAAACACTGCGGCGCTGGGGTCGTCGCGATCGCCTCTACGCTGAACACCTCCCGTTTTGAAGTCGTTTTCCATTCGCTCCCTTCCAGCACTGGCATTGATGGCCGGGTCCATGGGTGCGTCCTCTTCTAGATCCGGATTGCTCATCGCCGCCGCCGTATTCGTCTTTGCCATGATGTGGTCAAACGTCGGGCCTTGGTCATCCATGTCAAAGCTCTTTTCTTCCAGGCTCTGCATGCTGGCGATGATTTTGGCCCGAATGGCGGCAACCTCTTGCTTTGGACGCTTGCCACTTGTCGCATCAAGCTGTGCAAGCATTTGAGACGCTGTACGCATGTGAGTTGCTAGCGCAGAGAAGTCGGGCTGGTCTACCGAGCCTCCGTTTCGAGGCAAGGTAATGGTCATCTTGCGCCGGGATCCGGGACTGCTCGACCTCGATGTTGACTGCTCTGATGTTCGCGGCGTAGTAGCGTCCAACGTGGTTGATGAGGTAGTCGCTCCACTCGATAATCGCTGTGGCACTTGGGGCTGTGGCACTTGGGGCTGCTGATACTTGGTTGTCGCTCTCGGTGGAGGGGGGGGTTCGTCGTCGTCAGTGAGCAGCATGGGAGAGCTTCCCAGATCTCCCGATATCGGCTCAAATACACTGTCGACTACAGGCTCGGTGACGCGCGCCACAGTCGCGGTTTTCGGGCTCTCGGAAGACAGGTCAAACAGTCGGCGTGATCTACCACTGGGATCTAGCAGGTCGGTCAAAAGTCGTCGGTTGTCTGGGGTGTCGGGATCAAATGTGAAATCTTCCCTCAGAACCTCCACCATCATTAGATAGGGCACTTTCTCGGCACTATTGAGCACAGTGGCTTCCGCGGGGTTCAATCGCACGATTCTATGGTGTCGGCTCTTTCCGGGAGATCCATTCGCCAGCGTTGGAGCACATATGACAGGAACGTCGATCTCGGCGGGCAGATCGCGCGCAATGAGGGCCAGTTCTGCCCGCAGCGCGCTCATTCGGGCTTGTTTGGGGACAATGACCAGACGATTGGAAATATCTTCGAGTGCTGTCAAGAACTGTGTTTGTGAACGAAAGTAGTGTTGTCGTAGTAGCTTGACTTTTTGGCTTGATGACAGATCCGAGGAGCCCAGGACGACCTTGGGATTGTGTGAATGCCTTCGCAAAATACCGGATTCGACTGGTCGGAGTGCTAGACCGGCCGACACAGGAGTCGCGGGGCGGCTTGCCGGTTGTGGAGAAGGTAGAGGTAGAGATGCCGAGCTCATGCAAGCTTCAATTGATTTCAACTCCAATGCCGCAGGTCGTTTGATGCCTTGAGTCGTGGCTCGGGGTGTTTGGAGCGGCGGCGGCATCGAAGTATTGAAATGCGGCAAGTGCGGCACACTCCTGGCCGAGGGTCGGTTCTCGTCGACTCTGTCAGCTCTAGGCAGTGTGTTCCTGGTCTCCCTAACGCGCCAGGATTTCGAGCTTGCCCCCGTGACAGTTTGCGCCCTGGCTGGTGCTTGCCGCAAGTCATCAGACTCGTGGATGGATTCAGCAATGGGTTGAGGCTTTCGTGCCTGAGCGACAGCCAAAGGACCCGCCCACGCCGGGAGCATTGGCACCGCAATACTGGCGAGAACAAAGCTCGACAGAACGGTGACTGGCAGGACATTCTCTCTGATCTTCCCATTCCTGGCCCTATCCGTCAAACCGAACGCAATGTGTTGAACTTTGTTGTATACTCTCCGGCATGTCTGGAATGCGCCGCTGTGAGGATTGGATGACAAATCGTGCAGGTACGTCTGAAATAGCCAGAAGGTCTATGAGGGTAAAGCGTTGTCATCGGCCTTGCGTTAGTTTTTGATTTTTTTGGTCTCTTTTCTTTCGCCGACCCGTCCCGGGCGAAGGAAGGAGGGAATGGCATGTTGGCAAACCGAAACGCTCGCAAGAGTGCTACGTACCAGCAACGCAGCTGTGACAGATTCCTCACAAAGGTCTAACAGAAACTCCTCCAGGGCCATCGACTCATTATCAACACTGATTATGAGATGGCATAGTTGAGGTAGGAAGAATTCAATGTCCTCGTATGGAAACTGTCGCAGCTTCTGACAGAGGACATAATGAATGCCCACATGGTCGGCGTAACGTCTGCAGAAGAGAGCGATCCGAAGTCAGACAAAGACAAGCTCGACGGCAACATTTACGCCATAGGTTTTGTATTTTTTTTTCGTGCCGTGTGATTGGGTGAAAACTCACGAAAGATAAGAAACTGGCAGAAACGGATTGGAGTTGAAGACGTCGGATTCGATAAACCTCTGAAGCAGATCCCACGACATTTGGGATTATTATTTGTTCTATTCGGCAGGGCGGGGTTTCAACAAGCTTGTGGCGAAGAGAAGAGGCTGGCGATACGGGTTTGGTTGCCTCATCTAACTTGAACTGATGGAGGTTTCGACAGACGGATTGCTCGTTCGCATGGCTAGGGGGGGGGGCACGACGATGTCAGCGCTGAGAAGCTTTATTTCTGGAATTCCAAGTGGTTCTCAGACAATCGGATCGGTTGAAGCGTGCTGCGCCACTTGCAAAAAGAAAAGAACAAGAAGAAGAAGAAGAAGAATTGAATACGGTGTCAATTGGATCAAAGACAGAATGCCGCACTTGAGTTTCAAGTACGGTCAAGAGACTCCGATTGTAGGCTCAGCCGGGGGCGATCGAAAGACACGGACCGGCAAAGGTGGTGGACTGGAGGGCACTCGGGGATTGGAGGGATGGTGAGGTGGGTGAGATGCGGATCGTGCATGGGCCGAGTGGATGCGTGAGGTGGATTTGGGTGAAGTGGTTTACTTGTCCTCGGCGAAAGGAACCACCCGCAGCCACCAAACGGGGGTTTCTTATTATTACTAGACACGTCTGTTATCAATACATACTTTATACGAAAGCGTGGACGCGCAGCAGCGGATTATCGACGCGCAGCAGCGGATTATCGACGCGCAGCGGCAGCAGGTACCTGCAGTAGGGGCATCAAGCATTTGCGCATGTCGAGGTATCTCAGATTGATCCGCTACCTGCCGACGTATTTTTCCATGCAATCCATGTAAAGCTACCCTCTTGATACAGACTAACTGCTTCTACTTGCGAGCCAGTCACGTCTTGGCTTAACACCACAATCAATGTGTAGGGTAACGGTTTTTTTTTTTTTTTTTTTTTTTTTTTTTTTTTTTTTCACTGTTGGCACTTTCTACTACATGTGCTACATACTATCTACTTTCCTATTGAATAAGCCCATACCTATTCACATAAACACCCGCACGTAGTAATTCGTGAGATTCTCGGTATATAAGAAGATACCGGACAGCTCGTGGGTAGGTAGCCTACGACAACACTCGACAACAGCACGTCACTGCAGGCAAATCCCATCGAGACAGGGGACCTATCAAAAGCATACAGAGTCACAAGACTAGGGAAGCAGAAATGAACCTCCCCCAGCTCTTCAGAATGAATTCGTGTTCCAAGTATCCTGCGGGTGCGATGCGCCTAAGAAGCCCAATCTGCTGACTGTTTGTATTCGGCTTTGTTTGACCTTTAAAACGCCCTTTGTCCCACCCCGACAACCTAGAAGAGGAAAAATGAAGAAGAGAGAGAATACGAAAAAAAAAGACCTAGAACCATGTAGATAAACCATGCGCCCAATGCTTGCTTGTATATAAAACGCCCCTGACATTCGTATCAGACGTACATGATTGCTCCCAGAGTCTTGTCAAATGCACGCTCGTCGCAAGACCCATCCGACCGGCCGGTCGAAAAAAAATAAGACCAAAAAAAACCACTCCCCGCAACAAGCTGACTACTCGAAGTAATGAACAAATCTACCCAAGTGTTAACCCTTCTTCCTGCGACAGCCGCCTCTACTCCTCTTCTTAGGTTCCGAGTCTTCGTCGCTTTCGCTTTCGGCCTTGGATTTTGACTTGCTTCCTTCTTTCTCGTGCTCCACACGACTGACAATATCCCGGAGAAAGTCCCATTGATCGTCGGTTTCGACTACTTGTTTCAGCATAGAAGCCGTGACTCTTTTTGATCCCTTTTCCTTGGCAATCTCGGCACTTTTGCTGACCATTTGAATCATGAAGAGCTCAAGAGCCTTGCCCACAGCAATTGGCGTCTGCTGGGCCACCTTGCCGACTTCTTCATCAGCCTGCATGATCCTCTTTATCCGCGCGGTCGGAAATTTGGTCTTTACAGGCGAGGGCTCGATGGCGGGAGGCGGCGGTGCAGCTGCGGCCCTTCGCGGAGGCATGTCGGGATCGTGCTGCGCAGAGGCGCTGGACGACGAAGATTCAGGAGGATATGCGGGCGGCTGGAAATTTTCGAATCGTGGCGGGTCTGGAGGCGGAACGGGCAACGAATAATCTTGCGATGAGCGTGTTTGTGGGAACTGCAGCAGCGGTTGCAGACTGTAGAGGTTCTGGGCCGGCCACTGATACGGAACCGGGTTTGTTGGAGGAGGTGGAGAAGAAGCAGAAGCAGAAGAAGAATACAGCTGCGTAGGAGGAGAGTAGGCCTCAAACTGCGACGTGGTGTGTTCAAGTTGCTGCGGGAGCGTAACAGTAGGAAAATGCTGTATGGGTGGAGCGTCGTAGGAAGAGCCATATCCGTAGGGCGAAGGCTGCAATTTATATTGGCCTGACCCTTGTTGGATTGGAGAATGGAGTTGCGATGCAGGTTGAGTGGGGCCGCCCGAATAAAACGACGACAAGTCGGGCGACTTGGGCGCGTACGTCGAGGTGCCATCGTCGCTGGACATTTTTGCCTTTTTTTTTTTCTTCTCCTTTGCAATGAGTGGCAACGAGATGGAATTTTTCTCAGATTGGCAGGAAAAAGAAAAACAAAAATCAACAAAAAATAAAAAGGGGGCGGGTTTGCAAACGGCAGAGATGCACGATAAGGAGACAAGAAAGCTGTCTTGTCAGTCTGCTGCGCAAGAGTCTGCTCTGCGCCTGGGGTGCAATGCGACAATAGCCCGGCCAATGGGACAGCCCAGCCGCTTTTGTATGTGCGTGTGCGTGTGTGTGTGTGTGTGTGTGTTTTTTTTTTTTTAAATCACCCGGGGGCGGGCTGGCTGGTCACCCCTAGCAAGTAGCCAGTCGATGCTGTTATTACCCAGATAGGCCCTATACTCGGGTCTACGGTCCAGAACAGAGCTGGTAAGGCGGGAACAACCCGGCTCTAGACGGATGGCCAGCTTCGTGGTGCGCAGTGCGTGGTTGAGCTTGCGCCGGAGCTGCAACGCTTCGGCGGAAAGGTTGGGACTGTGTGTGTATGTGCACGCGCGCGTGTACGCGTTGAGAGGAAACAAGAAGGGCAACACGGATTTGGATGAAGAAAAAGACGAATGCCCAAAGCGAAGCAAAGCTCAGAGAAAAAGGCAGAGAAATGAGCAGAAGAGAGGCACGAGGGGCGAGTACAGATAGGCGCGCCTATATGGCTGATCAGCCTGTTCAGTGTTAGGACGGCCCGTAACTCGCACCAGACGTCTCAATCAACTCGACGTGCTGCCAGTCCTCCTTCTTCCCCTGACACCTCTGCCCGCCCGTCGCCTGCCGAGGACCGGGTGGAAGAAGCGGTTGGGAGAATGGGAAGATGATCTGATGGGAAGATGAGAGGACAGAGACCCAGAAATGAGGGGCGTGTGTAGCCAGCGAGATGCACGATGATGCCCTCACATCCCCAATGCGAGCTAGATCTGATCCGATCTGATCTGATCTCGTGTTCCGCGACCGGGTCGACTGAATCTTTGCCGTTCTTGCAGGATCAGAGTAGGATGTGTTTGCCTTTGCCCGCCTGGCCGAGGGAGCACTGGAGTAACAGAGCGGGACTAAACAAAAGCGTGCGCCGACGCAATCAATGCTGGGGACGATGTGATGATGCTGTGCTCTGCGCTGTGCCGTGCCGTGCTGTGCTGTGCTGTGCTGTGCTGCGCTGCGCTGGCTGAACGACCGACCGTGTCTCGCCTCAGGCTTTTTCGTGATGGCTGCGGTCCCGCTGAGGGAATGCCGGCCGTTTATATGCGCATTCGTCGTGGTGGTGGTGGTGAGCGGGTGGGGGGGAGGGGTCCCTTCCTCGTTCCAAGGTCTGCGCTTCCTCTTCTTCGTCCGGTCCATCCTGTTCCTAGCCTGCCAGCCAATAAGCCCAGTAGGTGTGTGCTGTCAGCCTCCCAGCAAGTACCGTATACATTACTAGGAACATGCATGGCCCGCGCGATGTGCACGTCTATTCGGTTCTCACAAGTACTTATGTAGCTATAGGTAGGTATCTGGTACGCAGGCAGGCTGGTCTGGTGTCGTAGCACGGGCTGTGGAGGGGTTGAGGGGCCTGCAGGCCGCCAAGCGGTTAAGGCCTCGTGCATCCTCAATTGTCTGAGTTGCTGGCACGCGCGGTCTTTCTTCTCTTCCCAATGCCCTCATCAGCTCATCAGTGTCCTCACAGGTTCCAAGTATGGATAGAAGTCGGTGGACACCAAACTTGATCAGACGAACCTGGCGGTGGGTGGGTGGCTGCTTGGAGCCTGCTGGACGTGCCTGTGCGATACAACCTGTTGTATCCACTTGTTAACGTTTCTGCTTCTCATCAACTTTTCTGCTTTTCCTCTGCTTTTCCAACTTTGCCGGCAAAGCAGCAAGTCAAGTTCAAGTCAAGGCAAGGCAAGGCATGACAAGAAGTCAAGTAAAAAAAAACATTGTTATTGTCGTTGAAAACCGCAAGGCAGCAAGCCTACGCGGCGCGCACGGTACTGCGCAGGCAGCTTTTGACGTCGACAATCCACGAGGCGGTCTGGTTCGTTCAATTGCTTCGGTCGCAGCTTTTGGTCGCACACACAAGACATGCATACACATGTGTGCAGCAGGCACTTGGGCAGGTACAACACAACGCACAGTACCCAGCCCATGCAACCTCCCGTCTTCACCTTATTTTTTAGCTTTGCTTTGTCGTGCCTCCAAGCACTGTTCATCGCTGTTCATCACCGCTCCTCATCTCCACGAGTTGGGCTCGCGCCGGAAACCTTGTGCGGACCCGATTGTAGCGCTATGTCTTGATGAAAGCGGCATTGCTTTACGTGGTCTTGGTACAACTGGTCCCTCTACCAGACAGCCTGTCCAATGCTCAATACAAACAGGCTCGACGATCGACGACCGACGACCGACGACCGACGACCGACGACTAATAACCAGACGACAAACCAGACGACAAACGTGCGCGTTCCCAGGTAAGAAAACGACCTCTCATGTACACACACTTTCACCATTGTTTTTTCAATTCGGCGACCGCAACTGCGACCATCGCTATTCTCACTGCGCATTCTTTTCTGTGATGATAGATATCATGAGCTTTGAAAATTCCAAAAGACGGGCATGGCAGTGACGAAGCCGAGCATGTCAACTCGACCATGTCTAGGGTTTCCGAACTGTTCTTAATCTTAGTGTCCGGTCAATGATTTTTTTTTTTACTTGATCTAATCTGAGAAAGGAAATTCTACATGCATGATGCTTGCTTGTCTTTGATAACTTCACATCCGACTTTTTGTCTAATTTGTCGCACAATAGATTCCAGGCCCTGCAGTCGTCGGTCTGACGTACTCGATAGAAATAGCGACGCCACTGGCCAGGCGTGAATGCCTCCCTCGATCATCATGACCTCAATTTCGATACCCATCAGTCGCTGGCGGCGAATGAAGGCCTCGGCGTCCGGAGCCAGGGTTTCTTCTTCACCATAGATGACAAAGTATCCGCCCTCTGGGCTTACTGCCTGCCAAACATGTTCATCCTCGCAAAGACCTGGCGAAGCTGCAGCATCATGCACCATGGATCCTGCATAGGCTTTCCCGTATGTCCATAACCTGTCCCGTTCCAGGTAATCTATCCTGGATGGGTAGTGGAGTTTTGAGACGAGCGTGATCCATGGCGAGATCAGAATAGCTAATCTGGGCACAGCGAGGATTGTGGAACCATTGACTTGATGGCCGCTTACTCTGTTGCATAGTTCGCGAAGTAAGCTGAGCATCAATGTCCCCCCTGCAGAGTCCCCAGCCACGCAGACCTTTGATGCGTTCCGGACCTCTGATAATACGTGCCTGTAACCGAGCACAACTTGATTGATCTGGGTTGGATGTGTCTTCTCGGGAACCAAGGAATATTCCAGTGCGAAAATCGCGGGATTCTGAAAACGACTCTTGAGGAGTAGATGATGCATTGCCAGCAGGAATTCCAGGTAGAAATAGCACGAAGCCAGAGCGAACCCGCCTCCTGCCAACAGGTATCAGTGGTGGCTGACTACAAGCTGGCACAAACGCATGGTTTCTGCTTGGTTAAAGTCAAGTTCACATACCGTGCACATAGTATACAACTACGTCTGGTTGCGTTTCAGGATCGTGTCTTATCCAAAGGCCCGAAGCACGAGTTTGGCCCTGACCTCTTTGCCGTTAATTATAGTTTGAGCAATCTCATCACAGCGAGAGAAGAGTAACTCTGCGAGAGAGAGAGAGAAATGGACCTCCCGGGGGGGGAGGCAAACAAACGCACCTCTTGAAGCACCTGCTCCTGCAAGTGGGCAGGGAAAGAAAAGAAGCCACTCCTCACCATTCTCCATTTCAGGAACGGATAGGCAAATTGTTTCGACAGAAAGACCCTTAGAGATTTTGTTGGGAAATGCGTAAAGCCATAGCGTACGATTTGGATGATGAAGTCTTCAAAAACACTGGATTCACGAATGACCAAATGCTGCGCATTCTTTGATCTGAAGAGGCGAGCGAGGAAGTGAAGTGGTAGAACGAAAACTTGATGGCAGGGATGAGGATAATTCATCAGTACCCAAAAAAGATGACATCAATCAATCTAGTCGTTTCTGTGAGCAGGATGATGGCTGTATTGCTTACAGACCAGAGGCAGCGCAGCATATACGAGCTGCACGGTGGCAAGAAGACCCGTCGTCCAGAGCAATTGTGGTGCAATAATGAGGCCGGCGACTAGGCAGTCGACAATCGAAACGGGACCAAGAATCATGATGCAGATATTTCTCTGAGCAAAAGATGCTACGAGGAGATTGGGAAAAGAAAGAAAGAGAAGAAGAAGAAGGAAAATGAAAAGAAAAATAGAACAAAAAGAAAGGTTCCAGATGATAAATTAGAGGACGGGAGCGACCGAGAGCGCGAGAGGAGAGTGGTTGGCAGATCGGGATGTTGGGACACAAGCCGCCAATGGCTGCTCACCGGAAAAGGGGCCAAAGCCGGCGGTGGTGGCGGGGAGAAAAGAGGCTAAGAGAAAGAGAAAGAAAAAGAAAAAGAAAAAGAACGGGCGCCGGGCCGTGGGTAGATGAGATCAGATCGATTGACACAAGAAGCCTCTCTGTCCATGCCTTGACTGCACGCACATGTGCTTATACAAAAAGATGGCCGATCCGGGTGGAGCTCTCTCTTGAACGCACTCTGGGCTTGCAACTCCTGGAGCTCGTTTGTTTGTCTGTTCGTTTGTGCGTTTTTTTTTTCTCGATGTCGCGTGTTAAACCGCAATTAGGGCCAGTCGTTTTGCTTTGAATTTTAGAACCGATGTAGGTTCGTACATACATACATTGTATGTTTGTACACTCGCAAATACACACAGTAAACACTAGAAGACCTCCCGACAGCCATGGGCGAAAGCGTCGACACCTCTCACGCGGAAGCGTCGTTTCCACTCACAGCCATAGACAAATGGGTCCTGTCGCAAACAGACGACGAATTCATAAAACATGACTGGCAAGACCTGAAGCACATTATCGGTGAGTGTTGCCTGCATCCACCTACTATGTAGGTATGCACAATTCAACGAACCCTTCCGTGGTCTACATGTCTACATGTCTCCCGGTCACATCACCCGGTACTTCTGCCCAGGCGGACGAAACATGCGTCTCTGACTTCTGGCTGCCGCGCAGAAACCAACCAACTCTCCGTGCTCAAACGCAGTCCCTCGGACCTCAGGCGCTACATGTCCTGGACAGCCGAGACCAAAGCACAATATGGCAGCATGACGCACTATCTACTCGTCAACCGGCTACCAGTGTCGTGGGGACAGCCGCCGTTTACGCCCGAGTCGCACATCCCTTTTGACAAGACCTCGGACTACAAGGTGTTGTTGAATGATTGGCCGTATGGACTGGAGCGAAACATTACTCACCTCGTGGTATGGACGCGTACGCCTATCCCTACTGAGGACGAGAAGGGTGATATGACGAAGGAGAGTAGGGCGTTGGTGGCAGACTTTGTGACGAGATATTTCGTGGATTCTCTTGGCGACGGCGGCGAGCAGCGCGTCTTGTGGTTCAAGAACTGGGTGGCGCTGCAGAGTGTGCGAGCCCTGGAGCACATTCATGTGCTGGTTAGAGATGTAGATGACGATATGTTGGAGCGGTGGACGGGCGAGAGACCCAAGAGAGGTTAGTATTGGACGTGGATGCTGACGAAGCAAGGGTCCAGACGTGTTCTTCCCATAGCAGCGCTGACGAACTAGCCAAATCGTATAACAATCCAAACATGAACCAGAAAACCAGAAACCCAAGATCCAGCCACCATATCCTCGTCAAGGCGTTGTGGAGGAGGAACCGAACCTCATTTTTCGTGATGCTCCAACAGGAAGCTGCTATAAATCCACATGGACCTCCCTCTCCGTGCGTAGAGTAAACAACCAGCCATTCTCCCCATCTCTTCTTTACCATCTATGCCGCCCTTCGCGCCTTCCTATTTCCCTGCGCAGCAGCAGCAGAAGAAGCAACACCTCCCGACCCGGCCAAGCCTGAAGCACCTCCACCCGACATCTGCGCCATTGTCCGTCTTCCCATGCCCAAGAGACCCGAACCCAGATACACCCCATACGCTGGTACCACCGCCCACAACAGCCACGCCCAGTTTCCCACCAGCATGACAAGCACGCCCGACGCCCAAGTCACCCAGACGACATCGAACATGTACTCGGTCAGCCCCGCCGCCGCGAGATCCTCTCCCGCGGTCCTAAGAGCTCCCGTTACGGGGTCAAACTTGGGCCGACCCGATTTTTCGAGAACGTATTGGCAGATGAGGCTCGGTGTGACGAAAATGCCATAGACGACGAGGGATCGAGGCCGCCAGAGGAAGTGGAAGAGGAGGAAGAGGCTGTTGAAAATGAGAGAGCCCATATGTAAGGTGCTCAGGGCGGCTGCATTGGACTTGGCTCGGTCTTTTTTCGCTTTTTGTGCCATGGTTGTTGACGTGGGCAGTTTGGCGCGTTAGATTTTTTTTTTTTTTTGGAAAAAAGAAACCCCAAGAAAGTAATAATGATCTCTGCAGTGGCTTTCGAGTGGGAAATGACCAACTGAATGGGAAATCTCGAGGCGATGACAGTGACGTGGCGATGATGGCTGGAGCAAAATGGTGGACGACGTTCTATTTGTGTTGTGGCGTCCAATATCAAATGTCAAATGCCCACTTTCAGCCACTCGTATGGGGTCTGAGCAAGGTGGCTGTGCTGCGTTCGGCATGTCAAGCTTTGCTGCTTCGGCAGGATGGAGGGTGGAGAGGTCCGCAGTTTCCCTATGTGGTCTGGTTGCTAGGCAAGGAGAAGTAGCCAAAAACGATGGCTTCTCGTCCAATCATCCAATCAGAGGCGGGCCACCATAACAACTTGGCGCGCCTCTCTCTGCCTGACGATTGTCTCGTCACTACGACGGCACCCAAACGACACGCACGACGACGATACACTGTGACATCGCGACCTCGCGTCGGCGGCCCTTTCATCGACGGTCTGCCTGCTCTTTCTGCGTTGCGGGTGAACCCAAAACAAAAAAAAAAAAAAAACTTACGAGAAAACGAGCGACGGGAAACGAGAAACGATTAACGATAAGCTAAGCTGCTTTGCTCTACTCGGCCAACTTGAGCATTTCACCCTCGACGCCCTTGCAAAGTCGTTGGCTGGGGACCCACCCGACCCGACCTCTGCTCAGCTCACCGCGGCATCGTCTGTCCATCAACATTGGACCGCCCAGAAAGACTTCTTGTCGAGCCAGATTCCCTCGCACGACTTGGTTTGCTCTGCTCGCCTGCTGTATTTTATTGCTTCATTTCTTACACACTGCACAGGATATCCGCTACGCCGGCAGGTCTTCTCTTCTCTTCTCTTTTCTGACTTTCTTTCCTCTTTTCTTTCGGCGGATATCCCTTTCACTGCAAACCCCCTTCTCTCGAACCGTGCAATTTGGAGTGCGCTGCTCCTTCGACTTTTGTCAGCCGTGCTTTGTTGTTATTCGCATCGCGAACATCACCCACTCCTATCACGACCATCACAACGAACACGACAGACCGCGGTTCGTTTTTCTGTGTGCCTGCTGAGCCGGTAGCCTGCCTGTACACGACGACACTGCGTTTACAGACAGTAATATACTGTTTGTTGACGCTGCTCCGTTGTCACGCTGTCTAGAATCAAATCCAGTCCGCCACCGTGTTGCAGCCTGCCTGCTTGCCTGCCCGCCTGCCCGCCAACCTCATGGCATGCATATCTTGATGACACAATTTCGCATACAACAAATACGCCGAGGCCACAAAGAAAATAACAATATAATACTAAAAAAGGCAGCCGGTGCCTGGATCTCCCCGCTGACTTGGGAGCCTAGTGAAGCCGAAGATGGCCCCGAATCCCGCGGCCGTCGGTGGCCTCCTACGGCAGGTTATACACTACCACCTAGACAACGCATCCTACGATAATGCACTCTTCTTCGCCGAACGATTCGTCGCACAAGACCCAAAAGCCTCGGATTCTTCCTATCTTTACGCGCTCTGCCACCTTCGGCTCGGTGAATTTCGCTCTGCCTATGATGTTGGAAAGCCTTTGGGCTGTAGAGGCGTCAACTTGGGATGTGCTTGGGTTTTTGCTCAAGCTTGTCTGGCATTGGAAAAGCACAAGGATGGCATAGTGGCGCTCGAAAAGTCCAAGAGCTTGTGGTCACAAAAATGTCATGTAGGAAGGCATACGCCAACTACTCGAGCGGAACATCCAGACAGCGCTGCCGTTCTGTGCTTGCTAGGAAAGCTGTACCAAGGCTATGGAGATAAGAAGAAGGCCGTGAGCTGTTTCGAGGACTCTCTAAAGAAGAACCCGTTTATGTGGGACGCGTTCACTGCGCTCTGCGACATGGGCATCAATGTGCGCGTTCCCAACATCTTCCGATGCAATGACGGACTGCTTCAAAGCTTCGAAGCGGGCACATGCCTGGGCATGATGGAGCAGGCAAAAGAAGCAACGACGCTCGCCTCTGTAGATGCTCTGCCATCGAAGAGATCAACTGCTCGGAACATTCAGGCGGATCTCGGATCGGATCCTTTCAGCATCGGCTTCGCCCCAGCCGACGTGATGGGCAACAACAGCAGCAGCCCCGTGCTCGACATGTTTACTGAACCGCTAGAGAATGAGTTCATGTCCAAAATACAGAATGCGCGTCAACGACTCACAGCATCGGCGCACACCAACAGTCAACCCACCATTGCCACCACTGCGGTGGACGGATTGGAAACCCCAACAGGACCATCGGCCGTCGTTGACGCATCAATATCTCGCCAGCAGACGTACGGACAGGAACCACCCCACGCACCAGTCAGAAGGACTAGGAACGCCAACGGAGTGGATGCCGGCCTAGATGCACCGCCTCGGATGAATTATAGATTGGGAGCACGGAGACATGCAAAGGCTGGCCAAGACGCACAAGCCGTGGAACTCATGACTGATACGTCCGCATCAGCAACGGCACCGGCACCAGCAGCACCAGCAGTCCCTCCAGTGACCATGAGTTCGAGAGCCGTCACTATTGCTGCTGGTGAAAGGAAACGCACGGTTTCGGGACATCCAGTTCCGCGGTCGACAAACACGGACGAATATTCGACACGGCGCAGCGCCCGTCTCAACATGTTTAAGCCGTCAGCCAAAGCAAACTCGGCCGCCACGACAATAGGGGCACCTCCGGGGCGGGAGTTGAAAAAGGCTAGACCCCCCGTTTCACGTATCATCCGCCCCGGCTCTAGTGGTGTCAGTGTCGGTCGAGTTGTGAGCGGGAATAGAAAACCAATCGACGATCAGGCCGACGTGGACCATGGGGAGACCTCAAGAACGAGAGAACCGATACCACAACCAGCTGTCTCCTTCAAGGCACCCGAGGCGGCCGAGACTGTGAGGTTTGAAGAAGCGCTAAAATGGACACTAGATCTCATGAAAAAAATCGCCAGCGGATACTACTCCATGTCGAGATTTCAGTGCCAGGACGCCCTGCAAGCGTTCAGCTCCCTTCCTGCAGCCCAGCATGCGACACCTTGGGTGCTTTCGCAGATGGGTCGATGTCACTATGAACAAGCGTCGTACGCCGAAGCGGAGAAGTTCTTTCGCAGAATGCGGGTTCAAGCGCCATCTCGACTGCAAGACATGGAAGTATACTCGACCGTCTTGTGGCACCTGAAACGGGAAGCGGACCTTTCGTTCTTGGCCCACGAACTCGTCGATACATCATGGTACTCGCCACAAGCTTGGTGCGCCTTGGGCAACGCATGGTCTTTGGCACGGGATCCCGAACAGGCGCTTCGGTGCTTCAAACGAGCGACGCAATTAGATCCGAAACTGGCGTACGCATTCACGCTCCAGGGCCACGAGCATGTCGCTAATGAAGAGTACGAAAAGGCGCTGACGGCATACCGGCAAGCAATTGCGGCCGACAGGAGACACTACAATGCCTACTACGGCATTGGAAGAGTACAGGAGCGGCTGGGTGCTTATGACAAAGCCTATGACCACTACTACGCCGCGCAGACCATTAATCCGAATAACGCGATCCTGATTTGCTGCATGGGAGGCGTGTTGGAGAAGCAAAAGCAGATGGTCCCCGCGCTGCATGCCTATTCTAAAGCGGCCGAGCTGGCACCAAAAGCGGCACAGACTCGGTACAAGAAGGCCCGGGCGCTGCTGACGGTTGGCCAAGTTGAGGCGGCTCAAAAGGAGCTGATGATCTTGAAAGACTTGGCTCCGGACGAGGCGACTGTTCATTTCTTGCTTGGTACTTTGTATAGGAATACAAACGAGAGGCAGCTAGCAGTCCGACATTTTACCATAGCTCTGGCTCTTGATCCCAAGGTAATTTGCCCATGATTTTTTGAAGCTGGAAAAATAGAAGAAGAAGCGTATCCTTACTGGTTCCCTTTTTGTTTAGTCCCATTAGTTGTGCTAACATGTTTGTCCTCCAGGCTGGTCCCAAGATAAAAGAAGCTATCGAAAGCTTTGAAGATGATGTAGCAATGGACGATTCCATCATGACATGAAGACTCATCAACATGGGTCACATTGTGAGAGACAGAAGAGAGAGGGAGAGAGCGAGATGACGTCATTTTCATGATACGGCGCAGCACAAGTCTTAATTCTAATCAGTTGTAACACAAGAACCGAGCACGTTGTTGCCAACAAGGATTCTTGCGTGTTGGACAAGGCGAGCCCTCGGGTGTCTTTTATCAGGCGAGGTGCGGCACAATCCCTGTTGCATGGCATGGCATGGCATTGCACGGCATGGGTCTGGCGTTGGAGGTGTTGCTTTTGTTAGGCGCCTCTTATTTTCCCCCTTTCTTCTTATGCGTCCCCCCCCCCTTTTTTTTTCTTTTTTTTCTTCTTATTCTTAATATGACTCGTGGGCGTTGGCACTACGGGCACTTGGAAAGGGCGCAAGACGAACAAGACAGGAACGTGGCATGAAGGATGAGGAATCAGGATACGTGAATGGAGCGGATGGGATTTGAATGAATGGACCAGACGGAGCAAAATGGAGGCTGCGCGTGTGTGGGTTGTGTGTATCATTAGTGCGTTGGCGTTAGTTAGCCTTAGCGTTGGCGTGACGGCAGGCGAACGGCCAAGGGCCAAGAGCCAAGGGCGACAGGCGAAGAATATGTCTGGTAGTTTTTTTGCATTCATTATTGCAAGCAATGAATGGAGGCTGATGACGTTGTCATGGTTGCCTAAGCACGCAGCGGACCTCGACTATTCCGAATTCGTCAACAGATCACGAATCGTCAACGTACAGTCCACGCATGTATTCATAAAATGCCCAAACAGACAATGGACGCTGGCTCGTCGAAAATGCCCGCTGCGTTATCTTCCCTTTCTTCAGGAACGAGATGTGCTTTAAGTTCTGGGCCATAAAGGGATAAGCGGAGATGCCACTTTTCTCTTGTCCATCTCATCTCCATTTTTCGCACTATCGTTTTTATTGTGGGATGCCAAAAAAAAAGCATGTTTAACGGCCGTGCTATTGCATCTTTTATCTGGTTTCTCATAGCTTTAGGTACCCGCAGGCCTCCTTAGTGTTCCACTAAGCACTACGGAGGCCTGCGGGTATAACTTTTCTCGTCCCCTTGCTTGTCTTTTTCGTTCTCTGTGTCCACTTCCTCGCCGTCCACTTCCCTCCCATCCTTCACTTCTTCCATGCTACACTTTGTACATAACACGATTTATTCGTATCATCTGATTGTTGTCTAGCCCCACGGCCCATGGCGTATTACATAAAAAAATGAGAGAAAAACAAGGGGTGGGTAGCTTCTTTTTTTCTCATAACAGAAGAAGATGGAGAAAAGAGGAGATTGGCAAAGGGATAAAAAAAGAAAAGTGTTTCTTTTTTCAGATTGTATTCTGTTAAAATAGATTAATAGATTATTAAATAAATAAATGAATGAATCGGTCCCATCAAAGGCCTTCCGTGCAGTACATGATATGATTTTAGAAAATGGACCAACAATCGAGCAGGGGAGGGAAGCAAAAAAAGAAAGAACAAAAAAAAATAAAAACAAAATCGGCAACAACAAGGTTGCATGGCGCTAGCGTAGCAGCAGGTACCAGAGTACAACAGACCCCGGGTTAGCTTTTTCGGAAACCGCCCGTGAGCCTGAACCATGCTAGTTCTGTATATCTATTCAAGACCAAGGGTTGCTTGATAGGCGGTGTCTGGTCTGGTCTGGCAAGACTACGCGGACCGGACTAAGAATGGGAAATAGAAGAAGAGACAGAAAAAAGAAAAGAAATAAAAAAAGAAATAAAAAAAAGAAATAAAAAAAAAGAAATAAAAAAAAGAAATAAAAAAAAGAAATAAAAAAAGGGTCAAAAGAAGAGAAAAGATGAAAAAGACTTGGGCTTCAGTCTCAAAATACATCAGGCCATCTTCGGCTTCAGTTTCTCGGCTTCACGTTACGAGCCGCCCTGTTTACGTCCATGTCGTCGGTCGTCTCTGACACAGGCTCAAGCTGTCGCCGCCGACTTGAGCCGCCAGGCCAGACCTGATCAATGGCTGCAGAACAAGCCCCTGCCCCCTGCCTTGACACGCGCGGTAGGTGCCAGCACCTCTTTGCTCTCCGAGAGACCTGACCTGACCTGACCTGATCTGACCCATGGCGACGGCAATGGTGGTGGTGCAAAATAAGCACGCCAAAGCCACGAACGAGCTGGGGTTAGAACCGCCGTCGTCGGCTTCTTGGCGCCTGTTCGTGGGGAGGAAGGACCCGCGGCGGCGCCGTGTCCCAGTCAGCACAGCACGGAGTGCAGGGCCTGGCGCGACGCAGACAGAGTCTAGACCGCCGGTGGTGAGGCATGACGAAGCCGGAGCAGACCAGGCCCCGCGGGAGCCGGACAGAGAGACTGGAGAAAGGCTGGCATCGGTTGATGGCGATGGTGAGGCGATGGCGATGGTGATGGTCTGGTAGGTGAGAGGGCGCGAGGCACGCAGGGTCAGACGCAGGTACGGACGCAGGGACGGACGCAGGTACGATCCAGACGCAGCCGACGTCGGTTCGCCCGACTGGCCGTGGTAGTGCATGGCGCATGCTGCATGGGCTGTGCTGCTGCGGAAGCAGCCCTGCCAACACGCCCCCGGCCCTCACGCGCCCACATAGACGGTCTGGTGCTAGCTCCATCGCCGCGACCATCAACCAGCACGCACGCGCGCGCACAACAGACGACGCCTGTGCCTGCCTGCCCTGCCCTGCCCTGCCCTGCATGATCGGCCGCCGCCGGCCCTAGCAGACGTGCATGGCCACAACAGACCACAACTCACGCCCGACGAGGCCCATTGATTGACGAACGAACCTCCATCAATGTCTTGATGCCACGATGCAAACCATCGGCCAATAAGGGAGCGCCTTTCGATCCAACCAAAACACCGTTCATGAGCCATGAGCCAGCATGGCAATCCGATTGTCCCCTTTGCACAAACGGCGTGACGGGACTCTGCGCCCAGATATCCCGAGAGTCATGGTGCCGCCGAAAGAGAAACAAATTTGAAGTTTCAGCCGAGTCTTTTTTATCCGAAGATTCAAAGAGCAAGTCGATGAGGATTATTATATCGTACATCCATCCACTCATTCGCCCATTCATATTGTACAATGCACATCCCTTGTATGTATGTATCTGTTGGCCATGCCGTATTGCGAGACTAATCAGCCTGTACTCGTTCGCAACAGTGAGCCATTTATTCCAAGACGCTTTGAGTCGGACATATAGTGACCACGTTTCGCCGGCTACGAGGTGGACAGACACAACTCGCCCCGAACCGACAGCCAGAATTCTTCACTCGCCATTGCCCTTCCATTTTTTCTTCCTTCCTTCCATTCTTCTTCTGCGTCAACAGCAACGAGGTGGACATATCGTTGACGCAGACTCGGTTCGGTAGGCTTCATACCCATCGTGGCTGAACAAAGTATATCAAGATCAAGCAAAGCAACCGCCTGTGATTTTCCCACCATTGGTTGAGTACAAGTTGATAAACGGATCAAGTATCCGAAAGCACCCTCACAAGCAAGATACAGCACAGCAGCCTTCTCGTATCGCGGGCCCGTCACCACGCAGCAACCGACCTTCTTGTTCCATCGTGGTATCCTCTTTTCATTTCGGGCAAGGCGAACCGAGCCTCGTTTGCAATCTTAAAATTATGCAAGCGCAGCGGGTGGGCTTTCAGGGTTCAAGCCGGTTGACTAGGGACCTTTTCCCATATCGTCGTTTCGCCGTTCCGACCCTGCCGTCGACATGAAAAATCCATTTCCTACCTATCCCTCGCACAGCAACTGCCTCTTGGCTCTGTAGAGATGCAACATCCCTATGTACAGACAACAGCGTCATCTGGTTGTGACCTTTTCTCAAAACCTTACTCGCGCTCCCCAACGAGCTTGACTGCCGAAGGATCAGAAACGTCCCCGCCAAACCAGTTGCGTTGATTTACCCACTTTAGCCTAATGCAACCCTCCTCCGAATGCTTGATCTACTTGTCCGTATCGCCAAGCGGTTGTGTTCGTTGCTCTTGCCCTTTTTCGCCGATGTGGGCCGACAGTCGAGAGCCATGGACTTGAAGTGTTGCCAGCAAAGGCATTGTGTTACACATATATTTATATACACATTTGTATATAAATATATATATAACGAGACGGACGGGACGAAAAATTCGAATCGTGTTGCTCAGCATCCTCGCGCCTCTTGACACCCGCCAGCTCGACAATAACCATCACACATACCCATCATCTCAAGAGAGAGACAGAGGGATATAGAAGAGAAAGCACACACCCTCCGACCAAGGCATCATGATTTGGTCCAGTCTTTTGCCGCTGCTGGCATATTCCTACACTGCAGATGCATCGCCCACCTCATGTACAAGGCGACAGGCACCTGCGGCCAACGCCGTCAACATAGCAGTCGATACGGGCGTTCAATTTCAGGAAATGGATGGACTCGGCGTGTCTGAAGCCTTCCAGCGTGCCTGGCAGGTGTTTGGCAGCGACGGACTCTCTGCTAAGAACACGTCTTATGTTTTGGATCTTCTGTTCGACCTGGAGAAGGGCGCAGGTTTCACTATCTTGCGCAACGGCATCGGCACTAGCAACAACAACATGTATGGCCGCATGAACTCCATTGAGCCCGTCAGTCCGGGCTCCCCCGACGCCAAGCCCAACTATGTTTGGGACCGCAACGACACGGGGCAGTTCGGACTTGCCAAAGAGGCGTATAAGAGAGGCCTCCAGAGCTTGTACGGCAACGCGTGGTCTGCTCCGAGCTTCATGAAGACGTCAAATGATGATATCGGAGGCAGTCTATGTGGTGTCACCGGCACTAATTGTCCCTCGGGCAACTGGATTCAGGCCTACATCAACTTCCTCTTCAAATGGGTTGGCTTTTACCAAGAGGCTGGCGTCAAGGTGACGGAGCTTGGTTTTCTCAACGAGCCTGAACTCAAGACCACTTACGTGAGCATGCTTTCCAACGGCACACAGGCAGCCGACGTGATCCGCATGATCGGTCCCCAGATCAAGTCCGCTGGTCTGGATCTGAAACTGACGTGCTGCGATGCCGTCGGCTGGCAGCACCAGAAAGAGAAGATGGATGACCTGAAGGCTGGACCAGATCCTGCAGAGGCGCATCTCGACATCATCACTGCCCATGGTTACGCATCTGCCCCGACCTTCCCTCTCAACACGACCAAGAAGGTCTGGCAGACGGAGTGGTCTGATCTGGCGCCGGTATACACACCATACACGTTCTTTGCCGACGGCTCATTCGGTGAGGGCATGACCTGGGCAGCCAACATCCAGACGGCCTACAACCAGGCCAACGTCAGCGGATTCCTTTACTGGATCGGTGCCGAGAGCGGCAAAGTCAACACCGGCCTGATCAACTTGCTCGGCGACGAAGTTATCCCTACCAAGAGATTCTGGGTCCATGCTCAGTTCAGCAAGTTTGCCCGACCAGGAGCCCGTCGCATCAGCGCCACCAGCGATGCCGCCGCCGTCACCGTCAGTTCTTTCCTCAACACGGACGGCAAAATCGCAACGCAAATCATCAACAACGCCACCACCGAGGTCGATCTGAATTTCTCCATTCGGGGCTCGGCTTCCGGAGTTCAAACCGTGGTGCCGTACTTGACGGACAACAGCAACGACTTGACAGCTCTGCCTGCGATTGCCGTGTCAGGCGGGCAATTCTCAACCAAGGTGCCTGCGAGATCTCTTATTAGTTTTGTCGCGTCCGGCGCCGCAGCCGGGACGACAAGAAAATAGGAGCAAGGGCAAGTCCTTAAACTCGACGGGTATGAAAAACCATTCCCTTACTTGGCTGCTCATGCACACGTGTTGGGCCGTTGATAGGAGATTCGTGGGGACAGAGCTCCTTCTACAGATACGCATTCTACACGAAATTACAAAATAGTTAAGGTACTCTTAGCGTTATGATTTATGACGTGGTTTTACGTCTCTTGGCAGCAGGTCATCGAGTTTTTGTTTATTTATTTACAAGTTACTTAGTGCGACCTGCTGACAAGCCTGCTGGGGTCAATCATGACAACTTGATCTCACAATGTATAATTCATCTATTTTGAAGACAATATTTGATAATTCTGTTGCTAATTGTGGAGTCTCGTTTATTCTTTTTTTTCTCTTTAGAAAAATAAGTAAATAAACGAAAATTGAAGCGACGACATGGTAGACGACTCAGACTCTCGTATCGTTTCAGTCATGATTGTTACGGCTCCGAAGAGACCTTTCTTTGGACGAAGGTTTCCTCGGAATAAACGTAGAACACAACAATCTTACATCACACACCTGTGCACTCAACTATGACTTGTGGGACCTTACTTTTATGACCTAATGGAGCATCAGTGAAAACTTTAATGCCGACATCTTGCGTGCAGTATCCAGCATTTAGTAGTTATAGTTGGCCGGAACTTAATGTGTTGCGAAGTAGGGATCGTCCTTTTTGATCAAGACATAGAAAAGACCGATGACACACACACACACACACACACACTCTCTCTCTCTCTCTCTCTCTGTCTTTTTCTTTTTTTAAGGAATAAATTTCGCACAAAACAGAACAGATTCAAATGCGAGGCAGAAAGAAGAAGAAAGACAATAAAGGAGCACGAACAAGGCGTTTAAGCACACGCGTCCTGTCTCCGGTGCACGCACGTTGTTCATAAAAAACGCCCTGACCGCCCAGGTCAAGGGCGTCGCGCGCGTTCAACCGAAACGGTAAGCGGGAATGGAAGCAAAGTCCATGGACATATAGTGCGGGCTACGTAGGCCAAGCAACTTATCCCATCTCCTCCTGCCCTCTCTCCTGCACCCACCCCGGCTTGCGCAATCAGTAAAAGTAACAGAGGGGGTACTTTGAGCAGATCAGCTGGTACATGCGGAATTGTCGACGCGTCCAGAAGCGGACTAGCGCCATCGGATAGCGCCTGATGAAAAAGAAAGAACAAGTAAAAATCAAGGGCCAAATAAAGCACCAGCCGGATAGAATGAGTGACGGGGCCTAGCCTTGACCAAGTTTTTTTTTTTTTTTTTTTTTTTTTTTTTTTTTTTTAAAAAAAAGAAACCCACTTACGCACCCAACTCCCTTCCCTCTTTTAGAGCAGAACCCCACATGCGCGCGCGTGCACTCCGTCTGTTGTATTGATTTACTGATTTGGCGCTTCCCACGTAAAACCGTGACTGATTGTGCTCCGACATATAATCACCGATCGCCCCCCCCCCCATGCGCCTTCCCCGCTTCTTGCATTTGCATCCCACACACCCATCTTCTCTCCAACAAGAACTTGCATTTCGCAGATTTCCCCTCTTATCAACGCGACCCACGCGACACCTTTTAGATCTCTATATTACATCTCCATATCTCTCTTTCTATCAAAATGACTGGACGTAAGTGTCTTCACTTTTTTCTCTGTGTCTCCTGTCTGCGCGTTGAAGCTTCGTGATGGCGAGGGTGCAAGTGCTTGGTCAACTTGCAAGGTGCGCGTCATGATGCGTGACGCGTATCCTTGCTCGGACACGTTCGATCATTCATCAACACGACTACGAAGCACATCAAGAACATTTAGTCTTTTTTCTTTTTTTCCCCGCCACATACTGTCACATCCCAAGCCTCATCCGATTCTGACAAGTTCTTTAATAGGTGGCAAGGGCGGCAAGGGCCTCGGCAAGGGTGGTGCCAAGCGTCACCGCAAGATTCTTCGTGACAACATCCAGGGCATTACTAAGCCTGCCATCCGACGTCTCGCTCGTCGTGGTGGTGTCAAGCGTATCTCTGCTATGATTTACGAAGAGACCCGCACTGTTCTCAAGACCTTCCTCGAGGGTGTCATTCGTGACGCCGTCACCTACACTGAGCACGCCAAGCGCAAGACCGTCACATCTCTGGACGTAGTCTATGCTCTCAAGCGACAGGGCCGTACTCTCTACGGTTTCGGTGGCTAAACGCTGCCCGTTGTCTGATGGATTTATTTGCTTCTTTATTTCATTTCTCTCTCTCTCTTCTCTATATGAGATTCATTCAAATCGAAATGTTTTCGACTCTTGTACATCATGGGCACGGGGCTTCCTGCAGTGGCAGGATCTAAAGCACTCAAGGGATACATGGACCACCGGGAAGAATGGGTTCGGATGATGGGGGACTACCGCGTGGGACGGTGCAACTTTTCTTTTTAATCTTTGTTTTCTGGCGTTTGGTGAGGATGGGCCTGGACTTTACGATACATGGCGGCGTCTCTACAGATAGACGACCACATATGAAATACCACATGAAATTATTCTTGAGCAGATATCATTTTTCGCGTGAAAATGTTGTTTTCAGTAAACTTGGGACGATTTATCGTTTTGTTTGACCCTGCCATCGTTTGATAATCCGGCCTTCCTTTGCGCGCTGAAAGATGTATGAGCGTTGACTGCCCCCTCCAACCCCAAGCCTCCAAAAACCCAAAATTATAAATACTTTCTTCCTGCGGCAGCCACCCTCTGTCTAAACACCGGACTCGAGACTTCCGCGTTAGGCTTGTAAAACGGATTCATGACAGCCTTGACCCAGTTTTCGTATACCTCCGTGAAGAACATCTTGATGGCCTCTTCCGTGGCCGGGCTCGTGGGGTTGGCGCCAATAGCGGTCGAAGACCGGGATAAGCTCGTCGACGTGGGGACCGTGGGCTGATGCAGGAGGAGGAACTTGACGTTTGCGCCGGTGACGAAGCATGATATGTAGTTGTTGAAGAACTTGTCGATGCACTTGAGATACCTAGGTATGAATTGTGGTGTATAAGTAGAAGAAGAAGAAGTAGAAGAAGAAGTAGAAGAAGAAGAGAAGAAGAAGAGAAAAAGAAGGAGAAACCCCCGCCAAAACATACATTTGGCCGTGGCCCCATTGGACCTCCTCGGCGATATCGAGACTCGAATGCAGAATGAGCTGATTCAGGTGCCGCAGCTGGTCGTTGAAGCGGGACTGACCATCGCCGCCTTGCTTGGATGTGCCGAATTCGTATTCAAAGAGGGGGTTGTCTTGAGAGCCGACGATGGCGAAGTAGTAGCTCATGATGGAGGGGGCGGGCGCGACGCCTGCGCGGAGATGGGAGGATGCGGTTTGGGCATGCGGATCGGGTATGGACTTGCTGTTGTGTATGTTGGATGGCTGGACGATGTATTGGGAGGGACGTCGCTGGTTGTGCAGGTTGCTTCATGCGCACGCGCAATCTGCTGACCCGACCTGGTGTTGCGGTGCGGCGCGGTGTCTGGTGCTGGTACTCGTACTCGGACTGGAGCTGCCAGACTGCCAGCTTAGTAGCCGGGCCCTGCATTTAATCCGCGCCCACCAACCACTTTTCAGAGCGGGTGCGTCTGTCTGGTCACCAACTGACTGGATCGCCAAGTCTCATCCACAACTACATGTGCCCTCCCAAAACCCAGTCAATCCGAGACGCCCAGCCATCGCGATAGTCCATACGCCTCTCCAACCTCGCTCACCCACGACGGGAAACACAATTCACCCGCGCCCATCGAGGTCACAGCCACGAGACTTCAACTCCTCTCCCCGTCCCATCCACCCTCCAAAAAAGATACAAAAAATAAAATCAAATAAAACAAATGTTCGGCCCCTTCCGGATAACGAATCCCCTCTCGGGAGGTCTTCTCTGGAAAATCCCTTGGCGGTTATCGCGCTTCCAGAAGCGCCGTCACAGACTGCGGCTCCGGGCGGTAGACAATGTCGTCTCGACGCTGGATGCGGCGCTCGCGAAGCAGGGACAGACACTTGAGGCGCTGGAGAGGTGGAAGGCCGAGATGCCTACCGAGGCGGAGATGCTGCCCAAGGATAAATATACCATGTTTGACCGCAAGGCGAAGAAGTACAGGAAGGGAATTCATAGTGAGTTTCCCCCCCTTTCGCCCCTCCCCATTTCTTCCTTTCATCTTTGTTTCATTCTTTGTTGCTTCCTGTTGCTGCGTGCGCACCCTGCGTGTTATATATTGCCGACACCTCTCTGGACCAAGCGTGAGGTGAAAATCATATGCTGACGATTTCCTTGTACAGAGCTGCCCAAGTGGACAAGGGTGTCGCAACGAGTCAATCCTCCCGGTTATTGAAATGTCCACCCTATTCCCGGTTTTATTTTTTTTTCTTTCTTTCGGTGGCGGACGAGCCGGTGGAATTCCAGCATCAGCGGCATCTATTCCGGGACGACCATGTACTACTTTGGGGTGTATGACTAGGGAAATAAAAAGGCGGCCGGCGAATGCTTGTGCGCGTGTGCCAAACATGGCCATCAGAGACATGGTTTCTTGAGCAGAGACTGTAAGGCTCAAGCATTGGAAAAGAGCTTTGCAACCTGGATGGATTGTGCGGTGACAAAAGAAGAGACGGCAAACAAGAACATCGCAAGGGCAGCTCCTATTTTTGTAACTATTAGAACACATGGCGCATTTTAGCAGTTTGGCGAGTACTATTAACCACTCCACAATTTACACCTCACTATGAACGAGGTCTTGCGACTGCGGCAGCCCAGTATAGGCCCGGACGTCATTACGTCCTGTTGGCATTGTGCTTGTACACCAGCTCATGAGATCTGAAGGGGACAGAAGCGGGTTTGCTCTATCCTCATTCTCCGCCCAGCTACCCCTTCTCGTGTATTTTTGTTTCTTCTTTTCAATTCACACCCTTCACCCCAAAAAAAGGAAAAAAAAAACTCGAGAAAAAAAGACCATTTCACCTAAATCGATCCTCGTCATCATAATCCCCCTGCTGCAGGGCCCTGCCGATTCCACCTCTCCCCTCATCAAAATCCTCGCGATACTCATCTCTTACTTGCCCACCGCTCTTACCCCGACCATACTGTCTTCCCTCCTCGAATCCCGGATCGAGGTCCGTCCGAATGACTCGCTCGTCAAGCTTCGTGCCCCCGATGTACTTCATGCAATCCAGTGCGTCCTGATGTGTGTAATACTCTACGAAGCAGAACCCACAGGGCGTCTTTTGAAAACGATCAAGACCCATGACCAGGCGCTTAATTTCTCCGCACTTGGAGAACAGCTCATAGACTTGCTCCTCAGTCGTGTAGAAGGAAAGATTGCCGACGTAGAGAGTGGTCGAGTGGGCGAGGGGGTCGACTTGTGCTTCTTGCGATCCATTTTCGCCATTGGCATTCTCGTCGTTGTAATCGTGTCTGCGCTTGTTCTGTGAAGAGGAAGACTGTTAGACAGAAGGGCACGGTATGCCATGGCCGAGAGCTTTGGCTGTTCTTTGGGGTCATGAGAGAAACAAAGGACATGGGCGGCGCAAGATGTGCTTGGAGGATGGAATTCGTACCCTGCTGGTGAAATATGCGCTTGGCCGATCGAGACGATCGACTGTGGTCCTGGGGCCGCCGAAGCGCATCGTGTAGGTGGAATGGGGGACAAAAAAAACACAAAAAAAACACAAAAAAACAGATACAGACTCGACGAGCGAGGAGGGTGTGTTTCGATCCCTCCTCCCTGAAAAATGCGACCTTGCAGTTTCCTACTGGACGTGGCGTCGTGCTCTTTTTGTCGAATAAAGCGGCTGAGCCTGGTTGCGACGCGGGTTGCGCTTTTGGAGACGAAGAGCGTCAAACGGGACTGGATGCAATTGGAGGTTTAGATGGAGAATCGGACCCACACTAAGAGCTTGCTTGCATGAGTCTGGTGCCTCTAGGCAGGAGGCGGGCAGGCAGGCAGGTACTTGGTAGCACTTGCTTTTTGAGTACCCGCAACCTCGAAACAAACCGCGAGCTAAAATAGATACACCTAGCTGCACCGAGTGTTGGCCTTCTTTTTTTTTATTGCTTCTCTTGAATCTCACATCCCGTCTTCTGTGATCGGGAAATTCATCAAGCAGGAGGATTACGATGCCCAAGATCAAGTCTCACTCTGCGTCGTGGCTGTCAAGCAGCAATGCCCCCGGCCATCAGCTATTTGCGCCATCGGTCGAGGCAGCACGCTCGAGAACCTTGGGTCCCGCGTCCAAGAACCAATTGTTAGCCAGCCCGAGACGAACAATCGCACGCCGCGGAACCGAAGTGTTTGTTGCCGTCGGCAGAGAAATCCGATGGGCCGATCTGGCCTACCTCAAGGATGAATGGTCAACGAGACAAGGCCGGGGAAGGACGGGTTCGGCCGGAGTTCGAATCAAGAGAGAAGATTCTGTCCACTCCATCCCGGGTGACCACGACGGAGAGATTGCTGCAGCAGCAGGACTGAGGGTATGACCGAGAAAGAACTTATAGT
>SRPZ01000110.1:82500-84672 GCA_018360255.1 Claviceps maximensis
GGAGATCCTAGGTATATTATCTAGGTAGTAACTATATACTAAGTTTATACTACTATTACTAAAGTATTATAGAAAAATACTAATAATAAAATCTAGGCTCCTAATATACCCTTATAGTTTAAAATAGTAAAGTCTACTATTAGCACTTTCCCTATAGCCCTATTTAAGCTATAAATAGTTATTTAGTTTATTTTTTAGTAGTATATATATATATTTTATTTTATATAAAGGTAGTATTTTATTATATTTCTTTTCCCTTTTAATATAAAATATAATATTTTTAAGTAATATAATACCTATATATTACTAGCTTATTATAATTTATAACACTTCTTTACTACCTTTTTTTTATATACTATAATAAGCCTTAGTATATATATATCTTTCTTAGCTATTTATTAATTATATTTACTTAGCTATTTCTTTTATTTTACTAAGTAGTAAGTACTTTTTTATATTTCCTTTTTATTCTAGATATTATTTAGCTTATACTCTTTATTCTAGTCTTCTAGGTTAAGTAATACTATTTATTTACTACCTTTTACCTATTATTTCTATAGCTTTAAAAGAGAGATATAAAAGATATTATATAGCTATATATACTTATTTAGAAGTTCTAATTAATAAGCTTATTTTTCTATAGTATTTAGTATATAAAATAGTCTTATAAACTAAGGGTTTAGCTTTTTTTTTATATTCTTTATTTAAATATTCTTTACTAAAAGTATAACTTTATTTCCCTTATTAAAGAATATTAGCTAGTAATATTTATTATAGTATTTTACTTATAATTCCACTGCTTTTTACTATATAAGCATTATTTTATTTTATATCTCTTAGAGTCTTTTTACTTTTATATTAACTTTTAGTATATCCCTTTTAAGAGATTTACCTCTAATTTTAAGGTAAAACTCTAAGTAGAACCTAAAGAGTATATAGTTAAGTAACTAGCTTATTATTTTATTTACTATATTATTATATATAAACTATATTACTAGTAGTAGCTTTAGCTAAGTTAGTTAATTATTCCTAATAAAGTATTAAAGATAATACTTTAGGACCTAGTTTATTCTCTCTATTTAACTATTAGTTTATAGGTAAAATATTATTAATAGCCTTCTCTTTATCTTAGAAAGATAGTAAAGGTTACTTTAGAATATATTTATAAATACTAAACCTTAGTTAAATATAATACCTGTTGGAATCGCTGCACAATCCGGGCTGACTGACAATGCCCGGAACCACCGGGAATGACCGGATTCCACTGCGGGGCGACCTAGGAATCTGGTATATCTAATTAGTTAATTAGAATGCAGAGTTTTTACTACCTTAAGCGGCATTTCTAATAGCATTTTATAAGGCCTTCTATAGCTATAAAAAGCCTTATTAGATACTATAGATTATTATAGAAATTAGACCCTTTTATAATAATTATAGCCCTACCTAGTAATTTAGATCTTATATATAAAGACTATATATTTTTATTAATAAATATTTAGTAAATCCTTAGAAATACTAATACTAATTAGTAGGTTATATCTATTCTTTAGATATATTATTCTATAGATTTGTAAGGAATTTATAAGAAGAGGTAAATTTCTATCTATACTAAATAGGGAAATTTTATACTAAAAGGAGTGATTTTTACTAAATAACCTATTAAAAGGTTATTATACTAACTAGCTTTAAGGCTCCTAGAAAATATTAATATATCTAATTCTATCTTCCTAATTAGGAGATTCTAAGATAATTCTATTATAATTTATACTATTATTTATAGAAAAACTATTGTTTATTTAACTAACTAACCCTTTATTATACTAAAGCTTATATAGGGATTATTAGATTAAAATATAATATCTTAACTAAAGCCTATTAAAACCCTATAGAATATTTAATTACTAAAATATTATACTATAGAAGTAATAAGGACTTCTAAGATATAACTAGAAACCTCTATTAAAGTAGTATTAATACTGCTTTATTATAAGTACTATAAGTGTAAATCTTACTAAAGTCCCTTCCCTTAATTCTTTAAAAATACTTAAGAAATCTTATATTAAAATAGAAAAAATATATAGAAAATAACCTAAGCTAATAAGATAACCTATAATATATTACTAATTAAATAGTATATATATTTAATTACTATAGTATATTTAAATAGAAAGG